>CM029020.1:92588244-92741077 GCA_016801055.1 Panax notoginseng
CCTGCTTCATCTATCTTTGAGGGTTGTGATGATAACGTAGATGATGCGGGGCGAAGGGTGAAACCTTTAACCCTTGGGTGCGGGGTACCTCCTGCCCAATCTTTGAATTTTGCTATCGCGGTGTGACTGATATCCCGATTTGGGAATTACAGCTGTTCATCAGACGCCTAATTCCTGCTCGAGCACATAAATGAGCAACAATCGAGGCATGTGGTATACTTCCTGTAGTGCTCCCCCATATATAACCTAATATATTCTGATTAAGGAGATGCCCAATGTTAATGTATTTCCCTGTAATAATCCCCAAAGAATTATTGCTCTCTCAGTTGTAATCTCATATTGATAGGATGATGGCATGAGTTTTGCGCAAATAAAGAGATTCCAAGTCTTGGCAAAAAGATTGAGAGTTGAAGCCGAAAGATCCTAAGTTGATTAGTGTCGGGCTTGTAAGTCCATTGTGTACCGGTATAGACAAATCAGTTATAACCTCATCTAAGTCTGTCTCCATTCGTTCTACCTCAACCCAATTTTTACGTCCAGTTGGAGGGTCGGGTAAATTGAAGACGCCATGAATTGCCTTTGGGCGATAGTCTACTTGAACTCTCCTGACAAAAGAAAATCCATCCACTGTCTCCTTTGCATTTGTATTAAACTCCCGTACAATGGCCATGGGTGCAGCCATAGGTGTAGAGCATACTCCATGCCAACATCTTTACCTGGTCATATCTTTCAATTGCCCATCTTGTGCCTCTGGTACAAAAGATTTAGCCACGATTCTGTAATACTTTATCTGGGCATCAAGACTGACAAATTTAGAAAAATCCACATTATCACCACTCTGGCTACTTGCAGAGGATGACTCGGGAGTGCGAGAGCGAGCACGTTTTGGTCCCATTATTACCAATAAAGAAGAAGAAGAACTGTTCTGATGGAACAAAGGTTGTAATATCTGACAAACACTAAACACCCCCAAACTTGTTGTATTTCACGCACCCTTTGAAGAACCCTAACTTAATCAGTTAAGGACTTTGAACGTGAGTAGGAAACGGATGCGAGATATGCGTAATGGGGTGAGGAGTTATAAATTTGAAATGGAACGGTTGGGAGAGGAGTCATGCATTTGTGGAGAGAAAAGGATACGCACAATTCTATTGTAACTGATATAAGAAATGGGCAAAGACACGTCTTTAAAACTATTTTTTTTAAAAAAAATCCAGTCTCGGGCGCGGTCGCATATTTTTGAACTGAAAAGTGGCTCAGGCGCGCGAGTGGTTTTGCTGCACAGACATATGACGCGGGCGCACCATTTTATACTGAATTCCTTACGCTATCGCGCTGCCCTGCATCATGCCATACCAATCTGCATCTCAAACATACCAAAACAGCTACGAATCATCTTCAATACACCTGCACAAATGACAAATATCATTATCAAAGCATGAACTAATGACTATGTAAAAATGACTATCTTAAAACAATACGTTCTATGCTACGCTCAAGCATCATCATATGCACATTCAACTCCCATAATATTTATGTCACACTAGTTAGGCTATAACAACTAATCATGAAAATGAAATATCAAATACGATCTAAAACAGAATTAATAAGATGTAAGGATAGAAATAGTGGGGTGCCTCCCATCAAGCGCTAAGTTATAGTCAATTAGCTTGACTATCTCTGACTCCATTATGTTGAAGAAAGATTCGAGGTGACTTTCTTCCTATTAACCTCTCCACCAAGATAATACTTTAGCCGTTGTCCACTCACTTTAAACGTCTTATCTAGGAATTTGTCGAATACCTCTATTACACCATGTGGATAAACTGTCTTCACTGTGAATGGCCCAAACCACCTTGATTTGAGCTTCCCAGAGAAGAGTTTAAGTCTTGAATTAAACAACAGAACTCTTTGTCTTGACTCGAATACTCTCTCTATGATCTTACGATCATGCCATCTCTTCACCTTTTCTTTATACAGCTTGGAGTTTTCATACGCCTGTAATCTGAATTCATCCAACTCATTGAGTTGGAGTAGGCATTTTTTATATGCAGCCTTCAAATCAAAATTGAGCTTCCTAATTGCCCAATATGCCTTATGCTCAATCTCAATGGGAAGGTGACAAGCATTTCCATAAACCAGCTGAAAAGGTGACATGACCAACAGAGTCTTGTAAACAGTTCTATACGCCCAAACATCATCATCAAGCTTTAAGGACCAATCCTTTCTTGTGGGATTCATGACTTTCTCCAAAATTCTCTTTACTTCATGATTGGAAACCTATGCTTGGCCATTAGTTTGAGGATGATAAGCTATAGCAATGCGATGATTTACTCCATACTTAGCCAACAGAGCTGTGAACTGCCTATTATAGAAATGACTACCTTTATCACTAATAATAGCCCTTGGAGTCCCAAACCTTGTAAAAATACTTCTTTGTAAAAATCTTAGGACCACCTTGGTATCATTAGTTGGAAGAGCTGCCACTTCCACCCACTACGAAACATAGTCAACTGCTAACAAGATGTATAAATTTCCACATGAAGAAATGAAAGGTCCCGTGAAATCTATCCCCTAAACATAAAAAATTTCAACCTCGAGGATTATGTTCAATGACAGCTCATTCTTGTTCGATATATTCCTAACTCTTTGACATCAGTCACATCTCTGGACAAAACTGTAAGCATCCTTAAAAATCGTTGGCCAGTAGAATCCTGCTTGTAATACTCGAGTCGTTGTCCTTTCTCCACCGTAGTGACCTCCATATAATGAAACGTGGCAGTCTTGCAAAATCCTCTCTGTCTCACTATATGGGATACATCTCCGTGGTGGTATAGTTCAACTGAGCATCAGTAAGGGTCTTGCTTGCATAGTATATCACATGAAAAATCTTTTCCCTTCTCTGGCCCAAAACAGCCTAAATAACATAATCACTAGCATTACACATCAACTCGAATGGTAAGTCCCAATCTGGTGCTGTAATTACTGGTGTTGAAATTAACCTCCTCTTTAAATGCTCAAATGCAGAAAAACAATCTTCATCAAACTTGAACTGTGCATCCTTCTCCAATAAGCTACAAAGTGGCTTTGTTATCTTGGAGAATTATTTAATGAATCTGCAGTAGAAGCCTGCATATCCTAGAAAACTTCGAAACCTTTTACTAAAGTTGGTGGTGGCAAATTCTCAATGGTCTCTAACTTGGCCCTGCCCACCTCAAGTCCTTTCTTCGACACCTTATGTCCCACGATTATTCCTTCTTGTACCATAAAAATGGTACTTTTCCCAATTTAACACCAAGTTCGTCTCAACACATCTTCTCAATACCATCACTAAATTTTCCAAGCACAAATCAAAAGAATCACCAAATACTAAAAAATCATCTATAAACACATCCACATTATGCTCCACCATATCCAAAAAGATAGCCATCATACATCTCTGAAAAGTGGTGGGGCATTGCACAGACCAAAAGACATCCTTCTGAAAGTAAAAGTACCATACGGGCATATAAAGGTTGTCTTTTCCTGGTCTTCTAGAGATATAACAATCTGATCGTAACCTGAATAACCGTACAAAAGGCAATAAAAGTCATGACTGCTAGTCTATCCAACATCTGATAGATAAACGGTAGTGGAAAGTGATCTTTCCTTGTAGCTTTGTTAAGTCTGCGGTAATCCATGCAGACTCTCCACCCCATCATTGTTCTTGTCAAAATCAACTCATTATTTTCATTAGAGACTACGGTCATACCACCCTTCTTTGGTACACACTTTACCGGACTCACCCACGAACTAACTGAAATCGGATAAATAATGCCTTTATCAAGCCATTTCAACACTTCCTTCTTGACCACTTCCTTCATGATTGGATTAAGTCTTCTTTGTTGTTCCACTGAAGGCTTGCTATCATCTTCCAGGAGGATCATGTGCATACAGAAGGATGGACTAATCCCTTTGATATCTACTATAGTCCACCTAATTGCTGACTTGAATTCCCTAAGAACTCTTAGTAGTTTTTCTTCCTGAAAAGATGTTAGTACAAAAGAAATAATCACAGGTAATTTTGAATTATCATTTAAAAACGCATACCTCAAATGATCTAGAAGTGGTTTCAACTCATGTTCGGAGGTGTCTCAAGAGATGTCTTTAATTTCACTGATGACTCTCCAGCTTTCTTTAATGGTTCAATAGGAGTCTTGAACTTCCTGAATTGTGGAGTAGTGTCAAGTATCTTAAGTTCTTCAGTTTCCTCATCATCTATTTATGAACTTCCCACAATAGCATTCCTCAATGGTTCTTGATTCACCAAGTTCTCTACTTCATCATTTAGTACCTTTTCCACCAAATCAACCCTAGAGCATTCCTCTTCATCCATCGAAAATTTCATTGCCTTCGATACATTGAAAGTAACTTCCTGGTCATGCATTCGCATTGTTAATTTCCCTTTCTACACATCTATCAAGGTTCTTCTTGTAGCTAGGAATGGCCTTCCAAGAATGATCGATATACTTCTGTCTTCTTCATAGTCTAATATGATGAAATCAGTCGGAAGATAAATTTATCCACTTTCACAAGTACATCTTCCACATTACCTCGTGATAAGTGATAGACCTATCAGCTAGCTGTAAAGAAATATTTTTCGGCCTTGGAGCCGGCAATCCTAATTGATTGAACACTGAAAAAGGCATCAAATTTATACTTACCCCAAGATCGCACAAGCATTTGCTGAAGCTCATCTTTCCAATTGTATAAGGTATCGTATAGCTGCCCAGGTCCTTCAACTTTGGAGGTAACTTGCGTTGAAGCACTGCACTACATTCTTTAGTTAAGGCTACTAGCTCAAAATCTTCTAGCCTTTTCTTCCTTGACAATATACCTTTCATAAACTTTGCATCACTAGGCATCTATTACAATGCCTCAGCGAAAGGTATGTTAATCTGCAGCTGTTTAAAGACCTCCAAAAATTTACTGAACTGTTTGTCTTCCCTCTGCTTCTGTAATCTTTGTGGATAAGGAATAGGAAGATGAACTACTGGTATCTTAGTCATTGATTTATCAGACGAATCTTCTTTATTCTTCTTCACTTCCTGTTGTCTTGAACCTTCTTTATTCAAACCATCCTCAGAAGAATTTTCATGACCGCGTGGTTTCTCCTTGCAAAAGTGGCACTCTAATTTTCTGCACTTTCCTTCCCAGACTGAAGTGTAATTGTCTGACATTGTTCCTTACCTTCTCTTCTTGGATTAGCCTCCATTGTACTTGGCAATGAACCCTGAGGTCTGTTGTTAAGCATGCTAGCCATTTGTCCCATTTGAGTTTTTAAATTTTTGATAGCCACTACTTGACTTTTATTCATCACCTCGGTATTTTCCATATACTTCATCATCGTCTCCTCCATCTCTGACTTCTTCACTTGTTGATGTGTAGGTGGTGGGATGATGTAGTTGCTGCTTAGAAACTCCAGGTGGGTGAGGTGGTCTTAGTGCAAATTGTTGCTGAGATGGTTGTGCCTAAAATTATTGTTGGTTGAAACTGACTTTGTTGATTGTTTTGATTGTTGGACCAACTGAAATTTAGATGATTACGATTGTTTGGGTTGTAAGCATTCTAAAACTGACTTTGATTCTTCTGGTAGTTGCTCACATACTGTACGGACTCTGAACCGATAGCACATTGGTCGGTTGAATATGACCCTACACATATCTCACATACGAAAGCAACTGTCTTCGCCTTACTTTCCGCCAAAGAGTCAATCTTCTTTGCCATCGATGCCATCTGTGCTGACAACTGAGTGATAGCATCCACCTCTAACAATCCTGTAACTTTGGGCTGTGGCATTCTGGATGTAAGATTTTGAAAGTCATTAGCCGTCATAGTCTCAATAAGGTTGTAGGCCTCTTTATAGCTCTGTGCCAATAAAGCTCCTCCTGCAGCTGCATCTACAGTTAGCCTTGACTGCCATCCCAATCCATTATAGAATGTATTAATCACCATCCAATCCGGCATACCATGGTGTGGAAACTTCCTAAGCATCTCCTTGTATCTTTCCCAAGCTTTATATAGAGATTCACCTTGTTGTTGCTCGAA
This sequence comes from Panax notoginseng, assembly GCA_016801055.1. Lineage (NCBI taxonomy): Eukaryota > Viridiplantae > Streptophyta > Magnoliopsida > Apiales > Araliaceae > Panax > Panax notoginseng. The sequence continues at coordinate 92,594,332 of CM029020.1, forward strand.
TTGGGAAATTGTAATCCTCATTTTAGTAGTCTTAGCCATTGGGAAAAATTTGGCTAAGAACTTTTGTGCTAGGTCCTCCCATGTTGTAATAGATCCTGAAGGTAAAGAGTGAAGCCAACTTCTTTCCTTGTCTCATAACGAAAATGGAAATAGTCTAAGTCTGATTGTGTAACAACCCGATATTTTCTATATAAATAAATCAGAAATTTTTGAATATAATTTTTTTTAAAAGATGAGGATTTGTACAAAATAATGTGTATATGTAATTATGTGATAAATAAAAATATATTTAGTACATGAATATTTACAAATAATTGTATGTTAGATTTAATGATTTTTATAAATTATATTCTTATAATAATTAATTTTATAATAGAAATATTTTTATTAATTATTTTTCATGAAAATATAATCATATATTATTTAAATAATATATGAAGTGAATTTTTATAAAATTATAATAATTATTTTATTATATGAATTTTAGTATAGATTATTAAGTTAATTATTTTACCTTAATTATTAAGGTTAAATATGGAAGAATAAATCAAATATGGAATCTAAACCCTAATTTTTGGATTTTGACCAATGGATGAGAATAATAATATAATAATATTATATTTTGATTTTTTAGAGCTATAAATATGTATTGTATGTACGTATTGATGATGGTTGGTCAATTATGGTGTATTATGACCAAACCTTAGCATTAATTTGTTTAACCCTATTTTTAAATTCAAATGAGAAAGTCAAGACTGGTATATAACTGTGTTATATAATTTATGTTGTGTATTAAATAATTAATTAGGTAAATCCTAATTAAAATCTAGAAACCCTAATTATAATTTGATAACCCTAATTATCAAAATAGCAAACCCTAATTGTTCAATTAGTAAGGTTAATTATAATTAGTGATACTAAACCCTTATGTTCCTGTATAAATTAATTAGAAACCTAATCTAATTAACAAACCCTAATTTTCCATTTTTAGAAACTAATATTTATTTTATTTAAACCCTAAATTTAAAATCCTACAAATGCTATATGCTAAACCTTAGGGTTAAACCCTAAGGGTTTGGGACAAGATTACTCAAATGCCATTCAAAATGCAAGCGAAAAGACTAAAATACCCCTCTTGCATTATTAGATTTTTCCAAGTGTTAGAGTTGTTGGAGTTGTTGGCCAAACCTTGACTTCCAATGCGACAATCTTAGAAGATCAGCCACTATAATCAGCCATACATGCATCTTGGACTTCTATAAATAGATCGGAGAGAGAGAGAAAATCATTTACTAGCCAAATTTTTGCTAAACATTCAACCAATTCTCCCTCTCACTAAAACCAACGAAATATAGAAGTATTTCAGTCATATATTCAAGCCCCACAAGCATCTTTAACAGATTCAGAAGCTAGAATCAAAACTTGTTCATCGAAGGTATAAACCTAACTTGAAAAATATGTCCATTAATCCCAGGTTAGATGTTGTGTTTTTATGTTAAAACATGTTGAATATAGTGTATAATGATGATCTAGGTTGATAGATGTTAGATCCATAACATCTATAGGCTCGGATTTGAAGATTTTCAAAATCTGGAAAACTGAGAAATATGGTTTGACAACCTAATGTCAGGTCCCACAGATCCTAGTATGTTTTGTGTTTTTGTTGTTTTAATGTTTGATCTTGTAGTATGTTATATGGACTTTGCTCTAAACTTGAAATCAGGCTTAGATCATTCCCATAACAAAAGTTATTCAAGGTCAAACTCAGTTGACCGAGCATGAGCAAGATTTTCTGGGCAGCCCAGAAACTCAAGAACGATGTCTGACAATATTTTCTCAAGCCTATAACTGTCAAGTGTTATGTGTTTTGTTGATGTTGTTGTATCTAATTTGTAGCCTGTTAGTTGTACTCCAGATTCATGCTTTTAATTCACTCATACAATCAACAGATTGTAAGTAGTGGATGGTCAAAGTATCCTACTAGGCATTGACTTACATTTTCTGGGCAACCCAGAATCTGTTCTTCAGTGCCTGACAAGATGTTCCTGATCCCAGATCTTGCATGCTTTTGATGTTTTAATTGTGTTAATGTATCTAGACTATACTCTGGTATGTGTACTACAAATATGTGCTCATAAATCACCTAGATAACCATCAGAATGAAAGTTATTTAAGGTCAAACTACCTTACTCGTTCATAGATGCGGTTTTCTGGAAAACCCAAAAACCGTATGAATAAGGTTTTCTGACAACCTTTGACCGGTTGCTATCTGGTGATTTTGATGTTGTTTGATTGACCTGATGATTGATAAATGTACCTTACCATATGGACTATGAATATAAACCATTAGAACACCTTTACAGATATCAGAACCTATAGAAATTAAAGCCTCAAAATCGACCTAAAAGCTGACTAGGTTTTCTGGAAAACCCAGAAAGTTCTGACAACGACTTTGAATGGCAAGATCTTTGTGCTATGTGTTTGTATGACTTATTTGATGCTTGATTCATGTAGTATTACATAAACAATACATGACCAATCCTTAAGATTGTTCGTAACATGTGTAGACTGAAAATTAAAGTCGGTCAAAGTAGATACCTTAGCCACTGAATGTCAGTGTTCTTGGCCCTCAAGAACACCTATTGCGACAGAAATCGTCGCTAAAGCCTTTAGCGACGGTTTTATTTATTTTAATTTCATAATTTTCGAAAACTGCTTTAAAAATAAAAATAAAATACTAAAAATTATAAAATCAGTTTTAAATATTATTTTAAATTATAAAAATTAACTTTTAATAAATTGACATATTTTTCATTAATATTACTATTTATTTGAATATTAATGATATTAAATTTATTTAATAAATGTATTAAATAAATGGGTTAAAAATGATTTTTATATTATAAAAATTATTTTAAATGACAATAAGAGGTTTAAAAATATTTTAAGTTATAAATCATGTCTTTTAATATTTTAAGATAATTTTTATTAATAATTCAATAATTATGATAATGAGTTTATTTAATATTTATATTAAATAAATAGTTTAAAAATAGTTTTAATGATTTAAAAATAATTTAAAATCGATATAAATGAATTAAAAATATTTTAAGTTATACTTAATGACTTTTAATATTTTGATAAATAAAACATTAATACTTTAATATTAATGATTATTATTTAAAAATGATTTTAAATGTTTTAAAAATCATTTCAGGGTAATATAAATACTTTAAAAATATTTTAAGTTATTATAAATAACTTTAATATTTTAGAAATTGTTTCATTAATAATTTAATATTAATTAAATGTTAATGATAATATAATTGTTTAATATTTAAATCATTTAATAATGATTCCGGTGTTTGAAAATTCATGATAAATTATAATAAATGTGTTAAAATTTTATTAAGTCATTTAAAAATAATATGACTGATACTAAGTTACAGGATAGAGTCTTAGACTCGATAATTACCCGATAAAGCAGTCGATACATCGACATGTTTCAAAAATTGATCTAGACTTAGATAATTTGATTAGATATGTGTTTATTTGTGATTCAATGGTTGTTAAACATATGTGACAATGTGATTAGGTTATGTGCTGACTGCAATGAGCAGTATTATATGTTGGGATATGTTATTCTAATCAGTAAAATGATCTTATTACTTATAGGTGTTATATAAAGATAGAACTAAGTTACGAATTGTAAGCAGCGCATCAGACAAGTATCTTACCTTTGTATTTACTTTATGCAATGGATATGAGTTAGAAGTTTCAGAATTATATTATTATTGTACTAGATTATCAACTTTATTGTTGTATATATTATATCCGATCATTGTTTATCAACATGATATTATATTATATAATCATATATATATATATATATATATATATATATATATATATATATATATATATATATATATATATATATATTTTGTTCGTTAATTTCGAAATATGGTTATACAATTGTCCTCACTTGGATAATCATTGTAGTTAAACACATGTTTATATATATATATATATATATATATATATATATATATATATATATATATATATATATATATATATATATACAAAGATGTCTAAGCTATTTGACCCAGCTAGACACAGATTCAGAAATATCGTTGAATGAGATAAAACCTTTTTGTATCCAATCAAATTGTTTTGGTTCGGATTCCAGACTAAGTATGAACATCCCGATCACGGGAAAACTTTTATTCGCCTAAGGCGGACAGAGTGAACGATCATATCGTTCTTTCAATGTAGTATTGATCAATACAGGGCTCATTGGGATAATCACCCTCGCGCCCGTAAGTTATGACGGTTTACAGATGAAGTTTTGCTAAACCTTATCAAAAATTTAAAACAATGTTCATAGTATGTCACTTAAACCCCCTTTATAGTAAATACGTAGTTTCAAAAATTTGAGATAGAATTGTTATGTTATTATTATCGGATCAGTTTACTTCATAACTATTGAATCGTTGTAGAAGTGATGTATAAAGAAAATATTTTGTCCTTTCAGCTAAATATAATTATAATTACTATTGCGTGCTGGGCACTTAAATGCTCATCCTTGCTTAATTTAAATGTTTTCAGCTAAGTGCGAAGAAGCAGAAAGCTCATGTAGAAACAAAGGAAAAGAAAAAGCTAATCAAATAAGATTCGTGGTAGTTTATGTATTAGTTCGATATTATTAAGACAAGTATGATATATATATTATATATCATGTATTGTAATGAATGTTTAAAGGTCTCGCACCTGGGGATTAGACTATGATGAAATGTAAATTAATTTGATCTTTATATTATTGTTATTATTATAAGTATTATTCTGCTCATAGAAATGGTATCGTGAAGCACCGAGTTTGGGTTTCAAGTACCCAGATTTGGGGGCTTTACAGGTTGGTATCAGAGCTTAGGATTAAAAACCTTGGGTGGGCTAGACCATAGGCTATAACCTTAGAACGGGAAACGTTGAAAATATAAATAACTCATATAGAGTTTAAAAAGAGATGAATTGGATAAATTCATCGTCAAACAAAAGGAAAGATAACTTATATAAAACTCCTATTTGCTGTGTGTATATACTATATACTAACCAGGATAATTTATGTGTGTAGATGTCTGGTGGAAAAGGCTTGTTATATGCATATAGGATGCAGAAGGATCAAATCCATACACCTGAGCTGATATCGAAGCCAATAGCTGAAATAGAGGCTCACAATGAAAACACCTCGGACGATGTGGTTATTATAGAAAACGTAATACCAGATCCAGAGATGGTGAAACTGACAGATAGTGAGTCGGACACTAAAGTTGAAGCTGATCAAGCATCAATGGAGGTGCATGATCTAAGGAACAAGGTTTCTTCTATGGAAAGGCTGTGGGAAATAGAAAAGCTATTGAATAGTCAGTTGCGTCAAGCATTAATAGAAACAATAGAAGAACAAGATAAGCTTAAAATCCAAATTGATCAGATGGGAGCCACAAGCAACACATCGTGTGCAGCTACGAGCAAGAAGGGGAAAAGAAAGATAGAAGACCATGACTTAGAAAAATTTGATAAGAAGAAAGGGAAGAGAATATGTTGTCTTTGCGGTTATGAAAGACATACTACTCTGTATTGTTCTGACTATAAACAAGGAGCATGTTTTATCTGTGGGATAGAAGGTCATCAGGCGAAAGGTTGTCCAAGGAAAAAGGCGTAGCGAATAGGTAGTATAGGTTCTGTTGTGTAGGTGTGTTTAATGTAATAAATATGTTAACTATGTCTATGTAATGTAATATTCTAGGAACTTTTGTACAAGTGGTAGAAGCGAATCCCGACTTTTGTAGTCACAAAGGGATAGCTGATGTTTAAAGCAATATGTGCTATGCTGTGTAAAATTTTTGCTAAATGAATATGAACCTATGTTTGAGTAATGAAACGAGTTTAATATACTAATCTTATGCGATAAGGTTTAGAATGTAAGTTAAATTTATGATTTTATTTAACCAGATAATGCCGCCAAGACGTCGAACTCGCAATCAAAGGGCATAAGAATCAATCAACAATGCTGAGGGACAACAACAAGAAGACCCGATGCATCATTTTGCAAACATGGTAGCACAAGCTATACAACAAGGGATACCAGCCGCTGGGAATCAGTCAGATAATTGCTTAGCGAACTTCAAAGACTTTAAGGCTGTAGGACCACCGGAATTCAAAGGTACAACTGACCTTGTTGAAGCCCAAACTTTGGTTAAGGAAATTGAAAAGGTGTTTGTAATAGCTAGGGTAGCTGAAGGGCAGAAGACTGGTTCTGCCACTTACATGTTGAATGGTGAGGCAAACTTTTGGTGGGAAGTGAATCAGGCGAGGGCAGGAGATGGTGTAGTGACTTAGGATAGGTTCAAAACTTTTTTTTTTCGAAAACTATTTTTCATCTAGTATGCAGGCTAGGATGGAGGTGAAATTTTTAGAATTGAAGCAGGAGAATATGACAGTGTCAAAATACGTCGCTAGGTTTAATGAGTTAGCTTGGTTTGCTCCGCATCAGGTGGATACGGATCCTAGGAAAGCTAGAAGGTTTGAGCTGGGATTAAAACCCTGGCTCTATAACAAGGTGGAGGTATTGTAGATTCCAACATTTGCAGCACTCATGGAGAAAGCTATTATTGCTGAGGAGGGGAGTGAGGCTATGCGCCTCTACAACAAGGAGAGGAAGAATAAGGGTAAGACTGAAGGAGCTAGGAAGGTAGAAATTAATAGTGGGGGTAGGAGTGGAGATGGCAAGAGGAAGGGGAGCAATTTTGGAAGTCTGCAGGTAAAACAAGAAGGGGTGAAGAAGCAGATAGTTCCGCGTAAAAATTGTGGAAAGAACCACTCTGGAGAATGTTTGAAGGGAAAATTTGTATGCTATAAGTGCGGACAGGAGGGCCATATCTCTCCTAACTGCCCCAATCCAAGAATAAACAGTGGGTGTTTTCTATGCGGATCGACTGAGCACAAGGTGAAGGATTATCCGAAGAGGAGGACGAAGATAGGAAGTGTGAATATTGGCACTTGCAGCGGGACTTTAGCAATCACAGGACCTGCGTCATCCAACAAGCCAACAAGATCTACTGCAAGGGTCTACAACATGACAGTCCAGGATACGGCAGCAGCTGGCAATGGAATTTCAAGTATTATTTGTATAACTTTTATTTTCTTATATACATAACTTTCCTATATATAGTATATTAATTCTAAAGAAATTTTGAGGGAGGAATTTGAGTCCTTTTAGAAATCAAATTTTCGTTTAATCAAAAAGACAAGCTTTATGTCAATAGTTAAAGATCAATTCGATCAAAATATGATCGAGATCTACTTGCAATGACTGTGTATGCTATGTACCTTTGTATGTATATGTTTTAAAGCGGTGAGTCAGAGGACGAAATCTTTATAAGGGAGGGTGAATGTAACAACCCGATATTTTCTATATAAATAAATCAGAAATTTTTGCATATACTTTTTTTTAAAAAGATGAGGATTTGTACAAGATAATGTGTATATGTAAATATGTGATAAATAAAAATATATTTATTACATGAATATTTACAAATAATTTTATGTTAGAATTAATGATTATTATAAATTATATTCTTATAAAAATTAATTTTATAATAGAAATGTTTTTATTAATTATTTTCCATGAAAATATAATCATATATTATTTAAATAACATATGAAGTGAATTTTTAGAATAATTATAATAATTATTTTATTATATAAATTTTAGTATAGATTATTAAGTTAATTATTTTACTTTAATTATTAAGGTTAAATATGGAAGAATAAATCAGATATGGAATCCAAACCCTAATTTTTGAATTTTGATCAATGGATGAGAATAATAATTTAATAATATTATATTTTGATTTTTCAGTACTATAAATATGTACTGTATGTACGTATTGATGATGGTTGGTCAATTATGGTGTATTATGACCAAACCCTCGCATTAATTTGTTTAACCCTATTTTTTAAATTCAAATGGGAAAGTCAAGACTGGTATATATCTGTGTTGTAGAATATATGTTGTGTATTAAATGATTAATTGGTAAACCCTAATTAAAATCTAAAAACTCTAATTATAATTTGGTAACCCTAATTATCAAAAAAGTAAACCCTAATTGTTCAATTAGTAAGGTTAATTATAATTAGTGATACTAAATCCTTATGTTCCTGTATAAATTAATTAGAAACCTAATCTAATTAACAAACCTTAATTTTTTATTTTTAGAAACTAATATTTATTTTATTTAAACCTTAAATTTAAAATCCTATAAGTGCTATATGCTAAATCTTAGGGTTAAATCCTAAGGGTTTGGGACAAGATTACTTAAATGCAATTAAAAATGCAAGCGAAAAGACTAAAATACCCCTCTTGCATTATTAGATTTTGCCAAGTGTTAGAGTTGTTGAAGTTATTGGCCAAACCTTGACTTCCCATGTGACAATCTCAGCAGATCAGCAACTATAATCAGCCATACATGCATCTTGGACTTCTATAAATAGATTGGAGAGAGAGAGAAAATCATTTGCTAGCCTAATTTTTGCACAACATTCAACCAATTCTCTCTCTCACTAAAACCAATGAAATATAGAAGTATTTCAGTCATATATTCAAGGCCCACAAACATCTTTAACAGATTTAGAAGCTAGAATCAAAACTTGTTCATAGAAGGTATAAACCTAACTTGAAAAATCTGTCCATTAATCCCATGTTAGATGTTGTGTTTTTATGTTAAAACATGTTGAATACAGTGTATAATGACGATCTAGTTTGATAGATGTTAGATCCGTAACATTTATAGGCTCAGATTTGAAGATTTTCAAAATCTTAAAAACTGAGAAATATGGTCTGACAACCTAATGTCAGGTCCCATAGATCTTTGTATGTTTTGTGTTTTTGTTGTTTAAATGTTTGATCTTGTAGTATGTTATATGGACTTTGCTCTGAACTTGAAATCAGGCTTAGATCATGTCCAGAACAAAAGTTATTCAAGGTCAAACTCAGTTGACCGAGCATGACCAAGAGTTTCTGGGCAGCCCAGAAACTCAAGAACACTGTCTGACAACATTTTCTCAAGCCTATAACTGTCAGGTGTTACGTGTTTTGTTAATGTTGTTGTATCTAATTTGCAGCCTGTTAGTTCTACTCCAGATCCATGCTTTTAATTCACTCATACAATCAATAGAGTGTAAGTAGTGGATGGTCAAAGTATCCTACTCGGCATTGACTTACATTTTCTGGGCAACCCAGAATCTGTTCTTCAGTGTCTAACAAGATGTTCCTGATCCCAGATCATGCATGCTTTTGATGTTATGATTGTGTTAATGTATCTAGGCTATACTCTGGTATGTGTACTACATATATGTGCTCATAAATCACCTATATAACCATCAGAATGAAAGTTATTTAAGGTCAAACTACCCTAGTCGTTCACAGATGCGGTTTTCTGGAAAACCCAGAAACCGTATGAACAAGGTTTTCTGACAACCTTTGATCGGTTGCTAACTGATGATTTTGATGTTGTTTGACTGACCTGATGATTGATAAATGTACCTTACAATATGGACTATGAATATAAACCATTAGAACACCTTTAAAGATATCAGAACCTATAGAAATTAAAGCCTCAAAATGGAGCTAGAAGTTGACTGGGTTTTCTGGAAAACCCAGAAAGTTCTGACAATGACTTTGAGTGGCCAGATCTTCGTGCTATGTGTTTGTATGACTTATTTGATGCTTGATTCATGTAGTATTACATAAACAATACATGATCAATCCTTAAGATTGTTCGTAACCTGTGTAGACTGAAAATTAAAGCCAGTCAAAGTAGGCACCTTAGCCACTGAATGTCAGTGTTTTTGGCCCTCAAGAACAATTATTGCGACAGAAATCGTCGCTAAAGCCTTTAGCGACAGATTTAATTAATTTAATTTCCTAATTTATGAAAAATGCTTTAAAAATAGAAATAAATTCCTAAAAATTATAAAATCAGTTTTAAAAATTATTTTAAATTATAAAAATTAAATTTTAATAAATTAACATATTTTTCATTAATATTACTATTTTTTTTATTATTAATGATATTAAATTTATTTAATAAATGTATTAAATAAATGGGTTAAAATTGATTTTTATATTATAAAAATTATTTTAAATGACAATAAGTGTTTTAAAAATATTTTAAGTTATAAATCATGACTTTTAATATTTTAAAGTAGTTTTTATTAATAATTTAATAATTATGATAATTAGTTTATTTAATATTTATATTAAATAAATAGTTTAAAAATGGGTTTAATGATTTAAAAATCATTTAAAATGGATATTAATGAATTAAAAATATTTTAAGTTATACTTAATGACTTTTAATATTTTGATAAATAAAACATTAATACTTTAATATTAATGATAATTATTTAAAAATAATTTTAAATATTTTAAAAATTATTTAAGGGTCATATAAATACTTTAAAAATATTCTAAGTTATTATAAATAACTATAATATTTTGGAAATAGTTTCATTAATAATTTAATATTAATTAAATGTTAATGATAATATAATTATTTAATATTTAAATCATTTAATAATGATTTCGATGTTTGAAAATTCATTGTAAATTATAATAAATGTGTTAAAATTTTATTAAGTCATTGAAAATTAATATGACTGATACTAAGTTACAGGATAGAGTCTTAGACTCGATAATTACCCGATAAAGCAGTCGATAGACCGACATATTTCAGAAATTGATATGGACTTAGATAATTTGATTAGATATGCGTTTATTTGTGATTCAATGGTTGTTAAACATATGTGATCATGTGATTAGGTTATGTGCTAACTGCAATAAGAAGTATTATATGTTGCGATATATTTTTCTAATCAGTAAAATGATCTTATTACTGATAGGTGTTATATAAAGATAGAATTGAGTTACGAACTGTAAGCAGCGCATCAGGCAAGTATCTTACCTTCGCATTTCCTTTATGTAATGGACATGGGTACGAAGTTTCAGAATTATGTTATTATTGTACTAGATTATCAACTTTATTGCCGTATATGTTAAATCTGATCATTATTTATCAACATGATATTATATTATATAACTCATATACATATTATGTTCGTTAATTTCGAAATATGGTTATACAAGTGTCCTCATTTAGATAATCATTGTAGTTAAACACATGTTGATATATATATATATATATATATATATATATATATATATATATATATATATATATATATATATATAGTTATTTTGACCCTGCTAGACACAGATTCAGAAATATCGTTGAATGAGATAAAATCTTATTGTATCCAATCAAATTGTTTTGGTTCAGATTCCAGACTAAGTATGAACATCCCGATCACGGGAAAACTTTTATGTGCCCAAGGCGGACAGAGTGAACGATCATATCGTTCTTGCAATGTAGTATTAATCAATACAGGGCTCATTGGGATGATCACCCTCACGCCCGTAAGTTATGACGGTTTGCAGATGAAGTTCTGCTAAACCTTATCGAAAATTTAAAATAATGTTCATAGTATGTCACTTAAACCCCCTTTATAGTAAATACGTAGTTTTAAAAATTTGAGATAGAATTGTTATATTATTATTATCGGATCAGTTTACTTCACAACTATTGAATCGCTGTAGAAGTGATGTATAAAGAAAACATTTAATCCTTTCAGCTAAATATAATTATAATTGCTATTACTTGCTGGGCACTCAAATGCTCATCCTTGCTTAATTTAAATATTTTCAGCTAAGTGTGAAGAACCATAAAGCTCATGCAGAAACGAAGGAAAAGGAAAGCTAATCAAATAAGATTCGTGGTAGTTTATGTATTAGTTCGATATTATTAAGACAAGTATGATATATATATTATCTATCATGTATTGTAATGAATGTTTAAAGGTCTCGTACCTGGGGATTAGACTCTGATGAAATGTAAATTAATTTTATCTTTATATTATTGTTATTATTATTAGTATTATTCCGCTCATAGATATAGTGTCGTGAAGCATCGAGTTCGGGTTTCAAGTACCCAGATTTTGGGGCTTTACAGATTGCATCCTCTGTCACCCCGTTGTATATGAAGGTGTCACATATTTCTATAAAACTTAATAGATACTCATTCGGGTCATCTGTAGTAGCACCCCCAAACTGCACCGAATTCTACACCATTTGAATAGTGACCGGCTTTATCTCGAAAGTGTTGGCTGCTATAACTGGCCTGACTATACTTGACTGTAATCCATTTATGTTTGGCATCGAATAATCTCTCAAGGCCTTGTGTTCCTCTCTTTGCGTTTCTCTTTGTTTTTCTGTTATCATGTTAGATGTTGTGGTCTCTAACTTCGCTTGTATATTTCTACGCGCTCTCGATTTCCAACCTCTCCCGTATATGTTATCTTGTGCAAGTGTCAACTCGAAATTGGATGATCGCGTGTGCATAAAATCTATACAAATATCTAAAATACAAAAAAAAACAAAAATAGAAATAAGATAAGATAAGATTTGTATAAGTCATACAAATTTAGCTTAAAATTGATGGCGATAATATTAAAAATAAATGCCTTTCCCCGGCAACGGCGCCAAAAACTTGTTGCCTCCTTTTCAGTCAAACAAAAAAAGACTCTAACTCATGCAAGCATACACGGGTCAACAAGTAGTACAAAGTAAGAAAAGTATCGATCCACGGAGAATAGTTTTAAATTTTAATTATCATACATCAACTATGTCACTATTTTCATATGCTCTAACGAATAACTCACAATTATAATTAATTATAAACTCAATTAATGAATAAAAATAGGATACTAGAATACTATAATCAAATTTGGAAACAATGGGATTCTAACTTTATTTCATACTTCATCTAAATTGGAACCATCATGTAATGCTTAAATACTTATCATGGAAAACTAGTCAAGCGCACAAAAGTGGACATAACCATTTTTTAATGAAGTATGACCTATTTACATAACATCCACATATGATAGAAATCATGTAAGCGACATTATTACCAAAATCACAATATGTCTATGTGAAATTGCAGCAATAATGAATTAAAGCACATGCTCTTTCAGTACTACACACAGTGAAATGATATATTTATATCCGGTTCACGAATTACAAAACTAAACAACTTAGCCTCATAAACATATGCTATTATGATTATATCCATACTCATATTTCATTTTTTAAATCCATATAAGCATACAAGATGAATGGTGATCAAACATTCATTCATTACGCTCAATCATAATAGGTAATCCAATGATAACATACAACCAACAATCAGGCATGTAAGTTTAGACTATGTATCAAAATCCATTAGAATCCTATAATGGAGTTTAGTTCATTTCTGAACCAAAAGCCATTATGGGATTGAAGCAACACATGGAATTAAATAATGCAAATAAGAAATGAAAGAGAAATGATTAAACCAAGTTGCAGAATCTGTTCCAGTGTTTGTTCCAAAGCACCAATAATTTCCAAAAAATGAAACTAACGATTATTGAATAACCAAAGTGAAGAGAGGATATAGAATGTATCAAAAATTGATCAAAACCTCTCTAGACTAGTTAAACTTAAGAACCCTAATTACTGATATGAAAACTGATAAAAAGACCCACTCCAACACGTCTTGTACCAACTAGTATTGTTTTGATGAGGCTAAAGCGCTCAAAATTCAAATTATAAAAAGTCAACAAAATAGAGTACAAAGGACTCGTGCGGCCGCGCAAAATCTTAGTATAAAATGGGTTCGGGCGCGCGATAGGTGTGTTTGTTGAAGCCTTGGCGCGGGCGCACGAGATTTCTTCTTTGATGGGGCGCGGTTGCGCAATGTTGTAATTTAGCTTCTGTATGCATGTGGGGCGGGCGCGCGAGATTTGGCTTGTTTAGCAGTGCGGCCGCGTTGCTTCTGTGTTTTGTCCTCTGATATTTTGCTACTGCTGTTCCTTGTTCGTTGTCATTCACTTTTCATCCCTTCTCTTCTTCACTGCATTCATTCTCCATCTGCTCATGTTCCTCTTGCCATCCTTTAGCTAGCTTCATGTCATCATGTCAATGCCATTCCTTACTTTTTTTATGCCTTTGCCTGCCATAGGAGTTCCACTACAATTAGTAATGCTAAATAAACATACAATGCACTAAAACATAGTAAAAACTACGTGAGATGAGCATAATTCTCGTGAGTTGACATCCAATAAGTAGGTATAAAACCTACTTATCAAATACCTCCAATCTTAAACTTTGGCTTGCCCTCGAGTAATGCATATGACAGTAAATAATGAAATGCAACTACATGCTATGCAAACTAAACTATGATGCAAATGAGTCCCAAGTTTTTCCAACTAAAATGGAATTCTAATCCAATGTGCCTAAGCGAATTATCCAGATTCAAGAATAAAATTTTAAACTAAGCTATAGACATAATATCATACAATCAAATAACCCATATATATATATATATATATATATATATATATATATATATATATATATATAAAGAGAGAGAGTCCGGATCAAGTCCGAACTCCCGGACCGGACCAAAATCTGGACTTTTTTTTTGCTTTTTTTTAAAACAACTAAAAAAAATAAAAAAAAATTATGGAATTGAAAATTTTTCATAATACAGTGTTTTGGTTGTGATTTGGGTACGTATAACAAAATATGGTGGTACAGTCTGTGCAGACTGTACCACTATTTTTTGGTATAAGTATTCAAAACACGCACAAAACATTGTATTATGGAAAAATTTCAGTTCCATAAAATATTAATATTTTTTAGTTATTTAAAAAAAAGCAAAAAATAAATAAATAAATTTGGGGTCCGTTTTTGATTAGGTCCGGGAGTCCGGACCTGATCCGTGTTGTATGTATATATATATATATATATATATATATATATATAATTGTTATTAGCCTACGGGTTAAATTTGTTAAATCTAGCTATTTCTCACTTTAACCGGTTCATTGTGACTAAACTGGAACAATTGAAGCTGGAATAGTTTAGATTTACTCAAATCTAAATCATTTTCTAGCTTTTGCTATGGGCTAGATTCGTCCAAATCTGGCAATTTCTCACTTTAACCGGATCATGGTGAATAAACTGGAACCGAGAAAGCTAAAATAGTTTAGATTTATTTAAATCTAGTTCTTTTTCTAGCTTTTATACATACTGCTTTGTCATGTGAGCCTAGGAATCATGTGATCACAGATTCAGCTCTTAAATCTCGATTCGGCTCCTGTGATAGAATTTTTCAGCTGTATCCAGCTTGTAAATTATGCATGGTGTCTGAATATCCTTAGATGGCTCTCATGCCCACAAGGAGTTCGACACTGCTATGTACCTTATTTTCTCTAAGATGCCTCGCATCTCAAAAATAAAAGCAACCAAGTCGAACACATAATTAAAAATGAAAGTATCAAAGGCCTCAATTACTATTGAGCACAAGGGTTTGAAAAACCTATTTTACAAAATATCACTGCTATATCTTATAAAAATTGAACTTTTATACAAAAGTCAAACCCTTTGTATATAGGCGCAAATGAGGCATAGCACAACTTTCAAACAATTGCATATAGACCTAGTTCACAGACACACACGTACGCACATAAAAGTTTTTAATGAAAAGTGGTGGTAACCGTGTTATCACGGAAGTTAGGGTGTGCCAAGCACCTTTCCTCCGCTTAATCAAGCCCCCGAACCTAACGAATTTCAGTTTTGCAAACTAGTTAAATAGTGGCACACCACTAGGTCTTTGTGCAAACCTTTTCTCGGTTAAGTTGGTGCAACCATTTAAAAATAGCCAACTGGCGACTCTTACAGTCAAATTGTCGACATATACATGTCGGACCTTTTCAAACTTATTTTTTCAAACAAAACTCACCTAAAATGAGAACACCAAAAGACAAGAACAGAAAGAGACAAATAAAAATCCTGACGTCGACAGGAGAATGTCCGGATTTACTAGAGATCAAACTTAGAAACTAAATTTGAAATGAGAAAAGGGGAAGCTTGCAGGGGGGTTAATACTACCGATTATTAATCTTAAATTTATCTATCCCCGGAGATCTTTATTTTTACATAAGCTCTTTGCGGTTTTTGTTTGAAAATCGTTTTGACTGATAATGAATGAAAGTGAAGCATCAAAAAAGGTGGTCGGGCCATCTCCGGGCATGAAACCCATCTCGATAGACCCGAGATTGTGCTATCCCAAATGATTAGAAGTATAGTTAATAATGATATTTAACTTATAACAATTATGTTAGATGATGATCCTTGGAAAAAGGAAGTTGACGAGTAAAGAATGGATATTAACACTCAATAAATATATTAACAAGTAAGATAATACCTTTGATAAAAGTTGTAATAAAAAGTTATTCATGTTATGACATAAGTTTTGTGATAGTGATTCTGGGGACGGAATCCATATAAGGAGGGAAGAATGTAATGTCCCGAGAAATCGGATAGTTTTGTAAGGTAAGTTTAAAGAAATATTATTTAATAAAAGAAGTTTTTATTGATAATATTATGTGATCTGTTGAAAGGTCTTATTATGACCTAGAATGATTATTTAACTTTAGGATTTTGGTTATATGCAAGAATAAACGATTAAGAATTTTGTAGACGAAAAAAAAATTATGAAAAAGTTTGTATAAAAACACTATTCATATGATAAAACCTAAGGGCTCAAACATAAGGGTTTGAATAACCTAAGCCTTTTAGAGAGATTGATATGTCATAATGACATTATTTTTTAAGATTTATCGGTAATATATTGAGAAAAGTCGTATTAGCTAATAACAGTTTTTCTTGAAAAACATGTAGAAATCAAACGAAATAAATACGACGAAAACTATTTTTATCAACTTTTCGATCGTTTAACCATATTTTGGGAAAACGTCGCCCAAAACACTATTCATAAAAAAATGTTTTTTAGTTTTTTGATTTTTTGAATAACGCACTAATGTTAGAATGACGACGAAAGACAGAATGTCAAATAAAATTTGAAGAACGAGAAACACAATTTTTTGACTGTGTAATGAATTTAAAAAGATTAAAGGAAAGATTACTAGTATATTATAAATTATTGTACAAGTATAAAACAAAGAATAATACGAGTAAAATATGAAATATTATACGAGTAGAATACGATAATAATTTAACGTATAATACGGAGAACAATACAAAGTACAATACGTGTATAATACAAAAATTATACGGTATAAATACAAAAGTCAAATGTCTTGGTCAACAAAAGTGGATAGATATTTTTTTTACTTTCCCACTAATTAACCACGCATGAGTTAGTTTTAAACAATGTTTATTTAGGTGTGGTTAGGTTAAGGAAACTTAAGAGTTAAGAAAAGGATAATCCAAGAATATGCTAGAGTAAAATGATAAAAAGCCAAGATATTATTTGCCAAATGACTAAAATGCCCCTAAGATGAAAAATGGCCATTATACCATAGGTCTTGATTTTTCTATAAAAGCTAAGATATTTGCTTGAATGTGTTAGTCTAACACATTCAAGAGCAAAGGTAAATATTGAGATAGAGACCTAGAGGGTTTGGATGAAAGGAGAAAAAGGAAAGGAAAAGCTAGCAATTTACAAGCGTTGTCATAAGGTAGAAGAAGATTAGCAAGCTAATAACCTAACAAGTCTAAGTAAAGAAGAAAGGTAATTTTGAAACCTAGCTTTTAATCTATTTTTCTTTAAGGTTAATATGTATAATCATATAGCTTAATAAAATGTTAGTATAAGATGATATGAATGATAAATCATACGATTTAACCATAGAAATATGTAAGCAATAAGAACATGAATATTATTTGCATCTATTTCTTTTAAGCTTTCTTATATTATATGAAGTGCTTGGGTAGTTGGATGACTTGTATGAATTATATAAATTATCCGGGAGATTAAGGAAGAATTAGTGGACTTAAAACACTAATATATATGTTAAAAGTGGAATCGTAGTTAAAATAATGGTTTAAAATGAAGAACAATCGAAGAACACAAAGAACAAGTTGTTGATGGACAAATTTAAAATCATCTTAGAACTTGTTGTTGATGGACAAGTTTAAAGCCATCGTGTATAAGCTAGTTACTATATGTTTGGTGAGGACATATTAGACTTGGGAAAGTGTTAGAAATTTTAACTTTGGAACGAAGTAAAAATATGTTATAATGAAGTTATAGCGAAAATTTTAGTAAAAGAAGTTTATAGTTAAAATCGTAGTTCATTTCAATTTTTTAATGAAATAGTAGTGCTGGAAAATGAGTCTGAATAATTAGGATTTTATAAGAATGTTAAAGAACATGAAAAATATGAATCATAGGTTTGAGAACGAACTAAGTCGGGTATCGGATGAGTAAATTACGGATGAATGAACGATAAGCGTTAAAAGCGTAGAATGAATAATGAAGGTCATTTGAGCTGAAATTAAGGCTAGTTAAAGACCTATTAAAATTATTCTATCAAATGGAATTTGAAGATGGCGTAGTAAACTTTCCAAATGCCTTAAGAATGGATTAATTTCGAGTAGAAACGAAGAAGTTATGGAATTTCAAATGTAGCTTTAAAACTAAGCAAAAAACTTAAAAAAATTCCAAGTTTAGCACCTGGCGCCGCAGCGCCAGAAAGTAGCGTCGCAATGCCGGCTCAGCCTGAGGGTTCTGTTATTGGCCGCCGCAGTGCCGGTTAAACAAAGGAGCTGGGTGCTGCAGTTCTGAAACCCAAGGAAGAGCTTTTAAATGCTTAAAATGTAGAGAAAATGTACGAAATGATTATGAACGTAAAGTTCACTTAATGTATCACTAGAATGAGTGATTAAAACCAAAAGTAATGGTCGAACGTAATTTTAAAAGATGAAAACGTAAGCGTTCAAACACTTAAACAGATGAAGATGTTTAGTTTATGCATAAGATAAACGGGTTTAACATACACACGAGTGTATGGTTTGATCGTAGAGTAGCGAAGTTATCGAATGACATATAAACGTCAAGAAGCGGAGTTAATTTAATAACTTGTAAAGTGTTCCGATTCAAAAAAACTGGACATTGTAAGATATAAAGTAGAAGTAATATGAAGCCATCATAGATGATGATTATAAGGTTTATGACATCTCTGTATGTCGTAAGACCGAAAAATGAGTTTAAAGATTGGTTGTGTGAACTTAGGTTATAAAAACGCAAACCATGAGAATTAAAGTTAGTTTAACAAATGTGCAAGTCAAATATATGACTAATTGGTAAGTGGTCCTTATGCGGTATATACAGATTTCGAAGAGGAGTATAGTGTAAACTGTAAGTAGTGCTTGAGGCAAGTTTTTCTAACTTCATTCCTATTCTGAATTGAATGCTAGTTTCTTTAACTTACTCAAAAAACGTTGTATCTGACTAAGTTATAATCTACGTTCAAATCTGTTATGTTTGTGCAAGATGTGTATCATGAATTGTGCTACATGCTAGTTGTTGCAATTATGTGCTTTTGAGATGAATTGTTCTGTAATTAAACTGTTCAAGTTGTAAGAGTTCTATTTAGACATGAACTGTATAAGGAATGAGTCTATGTTGAATATTTCAGCAAGACAAAAGTAAAGATGGTAAGCTAGGTTAAGTTATTTCTACAATCGTATTTTTCAATCGTTGATGTGTAGTATTTGAGTTAAACGACTCCTTTGTTGTGGGAAAAGGTTGAAGATGAACTAATAACAGATCTAACTTTCTGTGAAAGACAGTGTAGACGAGACAGAAAACTAATTCATTAGTTTTTTGTGGGGAGACACTCATCCTACTATATTGAGAATTTTTGAGAACTCGATGAGTGCTATGTGCTATGTTTGTGTATATGTATGTTGAAAAGGCAATTCTTTCACATATGTAGTTGTGTAGGATGAGTTAAGTTCTAGAAATATTATAAGTAATGATGTTATGTGAATATTGTAATACCCATGAATTTTATAAATAATATTAGTAATGAAAATAAAAATGTTAGAATATTTATATTGAGCACATATGTATATTTTGTGTGTCATGAAATGTGAAAATTCAATTTAAATTGAATTAAGTAAGTAAGTTGGTAATAATGATGATGAGCTTAATTAAGCTTCTGAGATATGCCTAGTAGGTCATAATGATGGAATAAGTAATTTCTTAATTAAATTAATATGGAGATGATCAAATAATGGGATAGACTAATGGGAATTATTATTATTATTATTATTATGTGCAATTGTGTGTGCTTTGTCGTATAATAATTAATGTAATAAAATTGTGTCCTGCATAAAATATAAGATGGAATATTAAGAACAATATTATCATATGACAATAATTATTATGTAAGACTATATTGTGAAAATAAGCTTGAGTTGTGTAATTTAGCTAAGCTTGGAATAAATGAACCTTGTGTGGCATATTGATTCATTGTGAATAAATAAAAACTGTATTTTTAAATTTTGGAAGACAATTAATTGTAAGAAAATAAATATAAATATTAATTATCATTATGGTATTTATGTGTAATTAGAAGAATAATTTTTATTAAAAATAATGGGTTTTTAATACTCAACTAAATTTATACCCTAGCCTACAAAATTTTAGAATAATAATGGCCCAATAATGCAAACCAAGATGGTAACATTATGTTAATTAGAATTGGATGAATTACATATTCTATTACATTTTAAAAAATAATTACAGCAATAGTGTACTTATAAAATATTTTCACAATTAATACAATTTCATATTTATTTACAATATTAGTGCAATTAGGATTCCTTAATTTAGGGAATTAGTATGCAATTAGGATTCCTTAATTTAGGGAATAGTTATCTCCATGGCTTCTTCTCTCCCTCCTCATATAGAACAATTGCATTAGTTAGTCATCATCATTCTTTTTCATTCAACGTATTCTTTCATAGTACGAATTTACTACAATATATAGTATATAGTTTCAATGAAAAAATTCTTTGGAAATCATGGTACAGGTGTTGTTACAGATACATAAGATCGTTAACAATTCATTCCATACCTTTCACACTCGGAGACAACAACTGGTGCTTTGCCAAATAGGCAAAAAAATAATAATAGTGAAGAAGCTCCCCTCAACTGGGGTCACATCACAAGAAACAAAAAGGTAGGGGACTTGTTATTTTTGGCTTTTCTTGGCATGTAGTAATATTTGACATCATTTGATCCCCATTTAAGCAGATCCAAATTCCGAAAACCACTTCTCATGCCGTTCGATGTTAGATGCAGAAACACTTGGTTGAACCTTGGTCAGTGCTTCTTAAAAATGGCAGATTGCAACAGGGTCTTTTGAAATTTCATCCTTACATGTTCTTAATTTCATCGTGAGTCTTCCCTGCTATCTTACGCCGCATGCCATTCAAGGAAGCATCGCGACACACGTTTGTTAGATCATCTCCACTGTATCCCTCTGTTCGATGAGCAACTTCATCGACATCAACATCAGCAGCAACCTGATTTAGATGACTATAGCCGGTTAAGGAAAGAAGAAACAATACAAATATATATCCAACTAATTTTCAAAAACTAAGGTGGGAACATGGCATGTTATAAATGCATGTACACTGCCGTTAAATTAATTCTTCATTTTCATAAAGGGTATGTGTGTGTGTTACCAATTCAGTATTCCTTCAAATACTGGATGATGGTAACCAAACCTTCATATTAAGGTAACCAAACTGTCATATCAAAGTAATCAATCAACCTCCATACTTTGAATTTTTTCTTAGTGCAGTTGGTAACCAAACCTTCAGATCAAGGTAAATAAATTTTCATACCAAGGTAACAAAACCTTCATACCAAGGTAACCAATTCACATCCATACCTGCAGTTTTTTCATAGTGCAGTTAGTAGCCAAACCTTCAGACCAAGGCAACCAATTTAGTTTTATTAAGTTACCAATTTCGTTTGAATGTGATGTAGTTGGTATCCAACTATTCATACAAAGGTAACCATTTTAGTATTTATGAGTAACAAAATAGTCATAAAAAAAATTTCAGAACAGTAAATGTTACATCTATTTATTTTTAAACTTTTTGTAGGGCAAATCTTTTTCTTCTTCTCATTGGCGTTTTGGACAACGGAGATTCGCGGCGGTGTAGCGGTAGAGTAGCGAAAGAGAAGCCGGTGGGAAGAGAGAACTTAAAAAAGTAAAAACTGAAATAAAGCCCAATTTATATGTACATATATTTTATTTATTTATTTACTTATTTGTTAACTATTATTTCAAAGTGTATGTGAGGGAGATGAAGATTTGAATTTGAATTTATTTTTATTGTTAGATCCCAAATATTTGAATTTGAATTTGAATTATTAATTATAGCAGTTATTTCTCCTTGATTTTAGGTTTCATTATTAATGTGAATTGTACTATTTTTGTAATATGGATCCTAATTACACTCTTTTTGTAATTATTTTATTGATGCACTAATAGTGTAATTACTTTCTAATTGTTGTATATTTCTATAAAGAACCCATTAGAATTTGACCTTGTGAGCCAAAAAAGGAATTAACCTTAGTATACTAGTAAGTTTTTTAGCTAATGCAGCGCCATCAATAGAACTGGACAATATATTCTATTAACTTTATGAAAATTTTAACATTTACTCAGGGTCTAATGACCACGAATCATGTCCACGGTTATAAGTAATCTTTCAACTTTAACTATAACAGTCATAAGACTATAAGGACTCCATGTACTTAGGGGCATAAACCCTTCGTACAATGTATTGTGCACAACCATTTCAACGCTACGCGTAAACCTCTATTAAAAGAGTTGTTCATCTCAAGATTTAGAATACAAGTTCACACCAAAGTAAGTTTGGTTTGGATAAGATTTCAAGGTAATTTGGAATTCAACGAACATCAACTACGGAGTAGTTGAATAAAATCCATGACATTATACTTATAAAATAATCGTAATTGAATTAATCATAGCAACAAAAATCATGCTTTAGGAATAATCTAATAGCATACAATTTGAATACCATAGCATACCTTACTTGAACAATACTAAGCCAAGGTTGATTAGAATTGAATATTAAACATGCATAGAAATCTAGTTCTGCATGCTAACCAATAATTGAATTACAAAATTAACTTGTTCCACATCAAATAGTTCAATAAAACAAAGGATTAGAAAACTTGCTCAATTATAAAAATAGAGTTAGAAAACTTGCCTTTTGTACAAGCTACACCCTTACCACTTGAATTTCAATACCCTAAACATATGTCATCGTGGCATAGTTAGTCATTATCATATAACTAATACATTCATCACGTAGGTTTGATGTGACGCCCCCAAAATTAGGTATACATCACCCATCTTGGGTCATCAGATACATAGTACAGAATACAAATACAACTTACTAATACAACTGTCGTGTACAATACGACCAAATATAAACTGTGAGTTTGAATACAAATATTATCTTCTAGAAAGTATTCATACTCAAAAGGAGTCCTCATTACATTTCTTAACACACCATTACATAGAATAGTGAGGACTACTAACTAATACTATCATTCGGACCATCACTCCGTTCCTCGACTTGCCCCAGCTACGTTCTCATTTCCTGAAGAGAACAGTGAAAGAAAGGGTGAGCTCAACTAGCCCAATAAGAAATATTATGACTAAGATAATGCAGAATAAATTATCATTAGCCTTCAACAATGTTAAACTGATAAAATATAATAGACATCAAGTTTAACTGCAGCGGAATAAGCAATCCATTTAAAGAATCAAGTAGAAAATAAATTCTACTATCTTTTATGATTTAAAAGGTTTTTCAACACTGTGATCGCTGGGACTCAGCTTAATAAAATAATCCACATCATCGAATCACCCCTGCACCACGGCCAAGGATATTCGTGTATTCATTAATGGTCATGATCATGCCAACAACTGTCCATCAATGCACTACGGGCCAATGAGGACTTTTACCACATCATTTGTAACATTACGGTCATGATTATACCGAATAATTCCTGGTCATAAGCATACCAAGTCCATCTATGCACTACAGGCCACAGATGACTTTCAACATTTTATAAACATGGGGATGATGACAATGATATAAGAATTCAATAAAACAAGTTCAAGAATTAATTTATCCAAGAATTAACAACGTCCAAATTGTCAACATGATACTGCTTTGTGGAGTAAAATTCAAGAATGCTTAGAAGAATATTTTCATGAAAAGATACTGGATGAAACGCAATTATCAAGGATATTCCACAAATTTCATGGAGTATAGAAGTCAAAACTTAACCAACTGAGTATAATAAAGAATGGAATAACAAAAGAAATCATCATGCATGCGATAGACCGCACAGACAGGTTATTCCAACAGAATAATAAAGACGGAACCAGGTCCGGTGTAAAACACACAGACAGGATATTCCAACAGAATAATAATAAAGACGGAACCAGGTCCGGTGTAAAACACACAGACAGGATGTTCCAACAGAATAATAATAAAGACGGAACCAGGTCTGGTGTAAAACACACAGACAGGATGTTCTAACAGAATAATAATAAAGATGGAACCAGGTCCGGTGTAAAACACACAGACAGGATGTTCCAACAGAATAATAGAAGAATGTCAACAAGTATAGGGTAAACCGCGTATACAGGTTATTCTAACCGAATAATAAGAAATGGAATAACAACAATTCTCTTCATAAATAAGAAAGAATAACACCCCTTACCGTTTTAAAAAAGAGCTGAAATAAGGAAGTAGTTAAGTAGCAGAATAATCTTCTTCTCTCTCTCTATAGTTTCTCTCTCTAGAGTTCAGTGAATTCGTAAGAAATAATGAAGGAATGAGCTGCTATTTATAGAAAAATAGAATGCATAGTAACTAATCCATGAACGGTCCAGATTGATTACTTTAATCTGACGGTCCATATTTAAAGAAAAATCTTTTAAATAAAATATAATATATTTTATTTATAGAATAACTTTAATAAAGTATTCTATTTTATATAAAAAGATGTTTCTGTTTTATTACGTTAATAATACGAATAAAACAAAACGTCATTATCGCTAAATAATTCACATTATTAACTGACAATAATTGAATCAAACTGAGTGACTTCTCACATAAGCATTAAACCGTGTGCTACTATGCAACCACACGTATTACTGTACTTTTACTACCGAGTAGTTCGACAGTATCAATGGTAAAACTTCCGCCGTTATTTTTAATAAAATATTTTTGTCGTTTTCTCCATCCGACAATAATTCCGTTGTGGGGTCCACCAATGATTGTGCCGTTGTACGAGTATTCCCTGTTAAAACGAATATTCCCCGACCAATCAAATATTATATAACAACTTGCGTACTTTACAAAATTTATAAATATTACCCACAACTATAACATTATATCAAATTAACTCCATAATATTCGAAAATGATATTTATAGAAAATTCATCTTTATTTATAAAAGTTGGGGTCTTACATTTGATTATTCAATCACATAATCAAATTATAACACAAGTTAATCCTTAATAACATATTTATTCACAGTATAGAAACACTAAAATAAATATTTTATAGTCATACTATTATCATGTAGTGTTTCTTAAAATTTCGTGTACAAAAAGTACACTGTCAGACCATTCTGCTAACTCACGCTGCGGCGCCACAGTTTACACTGTGGGTCGCGCTGCGGTGTGGTGATGGCGCTGCGGCGCCACTAACGTACTGTTGGGCCGCGCCGCGGCGCAAAACTCCAGTATCGACTGACTGCTTCGGCAACAGTACAAGAAAAAGCCAATTTGGCCTAAAAGCTCGAATCTAATAGACTGATTATCATGAAATACACATATAGACTTCATATAAACATATTGTGAAGACTTCTAACATGTTTCTATTCATAAAATAACATAAATATCAAAGTTACAACACCCAATTTCGATGTTTTTGGCAAAAAATCCATTGTTGACATTTTTTTATGAAAATCAACACTGTGATTTTGTTTTTCAATCAAAACAGAAATTTCAAAACATCATAGTTATGATTATACATACTTTATCAATTTCCATAATCAATTTATCAGTTTAACAACTAACTAAACCTTAATTTCTACTTTAAACTAAGCCATATTCATATATATTTTCATGTAAACACTCTAATATATTTTTCTTCACAAATTGCATACATACATGACTTAATTTCTCTATAATCACATATAAACTCATGAAACAACCTTATAACCAATAATCATACAAAACTATACACATATCAACAATTCATCTTTTACAAATATTTTACAGAGACTTTTTGGGAAGAGGAAAACTAAACTTTTAAAGAAAGAGATTGAGTTCCTACCTTTGATTAAGAAGATGATAGTTATTCTCAAGCTTCTTCTCTCCAATTCTTTTCTCAAATTCTCTACGTTTCTCTCAACTTTCTCTCTGTATTTTTTTTTCTTCTTCTCTTTTCTTCACTGAGTCTTCTTCCTAACTCTAGTCTAACTAACGTAGGAAAAATTATAACGTATATGATATAATATCTATTAATGATATAATATAAATATAGATATAATTATATCAGTTATATTTTCGTTTGAAAATCAAAAGCCATAAGGCTTGTTTGGCTAATCAAAATAAAATAACCTATTAACCCTTATACCTTGTTTGGTAAACCTAATTAAAACAAATGGATTAATCCTTATACCTTGTTTGAGAAAACATCATTAGATTAAAGACTTATTATGCACTAAGACATTCTTGGCAAAACCAAATTAAACTCTTTTAATTTATCTTAATAATTCCTTTATAGCAAGGTTATTGGTCACCTTAATAAATCAATTAAAACATTAATCTATTAAATTACTTTAGCACATAATTTAATATCACATAACTATAATTTCTTTTATAATTATAATTTTATTTAACCTACTAATATTTTAAATTACAATTTTCCATTTAAAATATTATAATTTATTTAAATCACTATAAGCTCTCTTGCTTACTTATTAAATTAAATTATTATATAATCTCATAACAATTAATTTTCTTAGCTCCTTAACTATTTATCCAACAAATAATTAACTAACCCACATCAACTAAAATTGCCATTAAATACTTAGATAATTCATTAAATATTTAATATTACAAATAAATATTTAATATTTAATATTTAATTATTTATTCAACAAATAAATAACTACACCACATAAACTCAAATTGAATAATTATTTATTCAACAATAAACATTTCCATTAAATACTTATATAAATCAATAAATATTTAATATTACACTTTAAAATTCTAGAATGTTACATCATTCCCTCCTTACAAGGATTATGTCCTCAGAATCACAATTCAAACAAATCATTCGTTACATTCTTCCTACTTACAAAGATTCTGTCCCCAGAACCGAAGACACAGATTAAACAAATAACTCAGGGTACTCTTTCAATATTTTCTCTTCGAGTTCTCATGTAGCTTCCTCAGCGTTGTGGTTCCTTCATATCACCTTCACAGAAGGTATCAGTTTATTCCTGAGCACTTGTTCCTTCCTGTCGGCTATCTGGATAGGAACTTCTCCATAAGACAAATCTTTCTCGAACTGCAACGGTTCGTACTCGATCACATGTTTGTAGTCGGGTTTATATGGTCGTAACACCGAAATGTGAAAAACATTATGAATGTTTTCCAACTCTGGAGGTAGAGCTATCTCGTAAGCCACTTCTCCCACTCTTCGTAGCACTTCGAAGGGTCCAATAAACCTCGGGCTTAGCTTTCCCTTTTTACCGAAATGAATTTTCCCCTTCCAAGGAGAAACTTTTAGGAATACATAACTTCCTATGTCAAATGCACGATCTTGTCTGTGTTGATCAGCATACTTCTTCCATCGGTCTTGAGCTGCTACCAATCTTGTCCTAATGAGTTTGACAATGTCAGCAGTTTGTTGCACTAGTTCTGGTCCTAGCAGTTGACGTTCACCGACTTCATCCCAGCATAGTGGAGTTCTGCACTTTCTGCCGTACAATGCCTCGTAAGGTGGCATGATGATGCTCGCGTGATAACTGTTGTTGTAAAAAAATTCCACCAACGGTAATTATTCTTCCCAGCTTCCTTTAAAGTCCATGACACATGCTCTCAACATATCTTCCAATGTCTGAATTGTTCTTTCGCTTTGGCCATCTGTTTGTGGATGATAAGCCGTACCCATTCGCAACTGTGTTCCCATGCATTCTTGTAGTCTCTTCCAGAAATTCGATGTGAACCGCAGATCTCTATCGGACACAATTGATACTGGCACTTCGTGCCTCGAAACGATCTCCTTAATGTACAATCTTGCCAACTGATCAAGATTAAATCTAATCTTTATTGGTAGAAAGTGCGTTGATTTCGTCAGTTTGTCCACTATTATCCAAATCGCATCACATCCTCTCTGAGTAGTTGGAAGACCCACCACAAAATCCATCGGTATGTGTTCCTACTTCCATTATGGTATTTCCAACGGTTGAAGTAATCTACCGGGTCTTTGATGTTTGGCTTTTACTCTTTGACATGTCAAGCATTTCGCTACACATTCTATAACGTCCCTTTTCATATTCGGCCACCAAAAATGTCGGCACAAATCTTGATACATTTTTGTGCTTCCTGGATGAATTGAATATTTTGAGCTATGAGCTTCGGTCAAAATTTCTTCTTTTAGCTCTGGTGTTGCTGGAACCCAGATTCTTCCCTCAAATCGTAGTAGTCCTTCGGTGTCGATCTTGTATTTTGCATCACTACTCTCAATCATATTCTCTTTGATTTTCCCATACTCTTCATCTTGTAGTTGAGCATTCTTCAATTTGTCCACTAACTTTGGACCAGCTTCTATCTGGAATAGTTGTTTGTCAGATTCTTTTGGAAATTTGATTTCCAACTCCAATTTTGTCATTGATGAAATGGGCTCCTCCTGAGTTGTTATTAGCATCAACTTTTCCCGACCTTTCCTGCTTAAAGAATCTGCCACTACATTTGCTTTGCCCGGATGATAAAAGATTTCACAATCATAATCTTTTATTAATTCCATCCACCTTCTTTGACGCATGTTCAAATCCTTCTGAGTGAAGATATACTTCAGACTTTTGTGGTCTGTGTAGATCTCACATTTCTCTCCATAAAGATAGTGCCTCCATATCTTCAGAGCAAATACAACTGCAGCCAATTCCAAATTATGAGTCGGATACCCTTTCTCATAATCTTTCAGTTGTCTTGATGCATACGCAATAACTTTGCCGCTCTGTATAAGAACACAATACAACCCTTTGTGTGAGGTATCACTATACACCACAAAATTTCCTGTATTGTCTGGTAATGTCAACACAGGTGCTACACTTAGCTTCTTCTTCAAATCTTGAAAACTTTCTTCACATTCTCTGTCCACACGAATTTTACAGCTTCCACTTTTGACAGATCCACTAAAATCCAATCTTTGTCAATCACATGCCCCAAAAATTGTACACGGTCGAGCCAAAATCCGCACTTAGAGAATTTCGCGTACAGTTTTTCCTTCCTTAGTGTTTCCAATGTTAAACGTAAATGTTCCACGTGTTCTTCTTGAGTCTTGGAAAACACTAGAATGTCGTCGATGAATACCACTACAAACTTGTCTAGGGATGGTTTAAACACCATGTTCATCAAATACATGGACGTAGCAGATGCATTGGTTAAACCAAAAGACATCACCAGAAACTCGTAATGTCCATACCGAGTTCTGAATGCCGTTCATGGTATATCCTCTTTCCTCACTTTCACTTGGTGATATCCACTTCTCAAATCTATTTTCTAAAAGTATTTGGCACCCTTCAATTGATCAAACAAGTCATCTATTCTAGGCAACTGATACCTATTATTAATAGTGACTTTGTTTAACTCCTTGTAATCAATGCAAAGACGCATTGATCCGTCCTTCTTCTTCACGAATAAAGTTGGCTCTCCCCACGGCGATACGCTAGGTTGAATATATTTCTTGTCCAGCAGTTCTTGCAACTGTACCATCAGTTCCTTCATTTCTACCGAAGCCATTCTGTACGGGGCCTTCGATATTGGTATTGTTCCCGGTGCTAAGTCGATCACGAACTCAATTTCTCTGTCAGGAGGAAGTCCTGGCAAATCCTTTGGAAACACGTCTTCGAATTTCCTCAGTACTGGCATTCCTTCTATTTTCACACCCTTCTTCTGAGTATCGACTATGTAAGCTAAATAGCCCACACAACCTTGACTCAACAATTTCTTGGCCTGCATAGTCGTCAGACATTTCATTTGTCTAGGTGACTTGCTACCATAAAATACTACATTTGACGGAGTCATAAGGTTTACACACTTCTTTTGGCAGTCAATCACAGCTCCGTATTTGAACAACCAATCCATTCCTAAAATTACATCAAATTCCCCAAGTCTAATCGAAATCAAATCTACCAACAAGATATTGTCCTTAATGTTCACCCTACAGTTCTTGTATACGAATCTAACAGGGATTATTTCCTTATTCGCAATTTCTATGTTCAAAGGAAAATTCAGTTCTTTTCTAGGCAATTCTAACCTCTTAGCAAATTCATCATATATAAACGAGCAAGTAGCACCCGAATCAAATAATACATATGCACTAATATCATTGATTGGGATAATACCTGACACTACATCTTTTGATTGCATAGCATCTTGCACAGTCATGTTGAAGGTTCTGGCTGTGGGTTTGTTTGATGCTGCATGTCCTGCAATGGCCCATGTACTTCCATTGTTACCTCCATTGCTTCTGGTTGTCACTCCATCCTTCTTCTTAGGGCATTCAAGAGCAAAATGATCCTTGGATCTGCACGTGAAGCACGCATTCTTCTTCGGTTGAGTGTAATTTAGGCTGATGTGGCCCTCCGGGCCACAATTGTAGCAAACTCGTTTCCCCATCAAGCACGCACCCTTGTGAAATTTCCCACATGTCGCACATTCTTTAAACTTTTTGTTTTGCTGGTTACCCTACTGGTTTCCAGCACTCATGTTGCCATTCCATTTCCTCTTCAAGCCGTTGTTGCTGATATTGTTGCTGTTGTTTCCACTGCTACCACCTCCATTTTTAGTCTCATTCTCATTCTTCTTCTTCTTCTTTTGTTCCTGATTGAACTTTGTTACTATTTCGCCTCCACCTTCAGCGAGTACTGCTTTCTCAGTCACCGCTGTAAATGTCTTCAACTGGAATAGGGAAACCCTACTGTACAGCCAGGGCTTCAGTCCCTGTTCAAATCTCTTCACCTTACGTTCGTCTGTGCTAACCTGATATGGCGCAAACCTCGCAAATTCGTTGAATTTCGCAGCATACTCAGATATCGTCATCGTTCCTTGTTTTAGTTCCAGAAATTACACTTCTAACTGACTCTTCGAACTTTCCGGGAAATAGATTTTGAAGAACAACTCCCTGAACCTATCCCAAGTCATCACTCCTTGTCCTTTACAAGTTTTATTGGCCTGCCACCAATAACTAGTTTCTGCTTTCAACATGAATGTTGTGAAAGCATTCTTCTAATCATCCCCTACCCTAGCAACATCGAACACCTTTTCTATCTCCATAATCCAGGTTTCTGCTTTGACTAGATTCATGGACCCAAGGAATTCCGGTGGTCCAACCGCCTTAAACTCCTTAAACGTTGTGCCTTGGTTTTGAGGTTGGTTCTGCAACACTCCTGTCAGTAGTGTCACTAATTTTTGAACGGGGTTACCGTCAACATTGTCGTTATTGTTGGCTCCTTTAGTGGTTCTATGTCGTGTTGGTTGACGTCTGGGAGGCATTTTCTGTTAAAACAAAACATCTATTAGACTATTACTCAGCTTCTTTAAGTATTTTCTAATTAACTAGCCTCCAAAACAGAAATAACCACATAACACATAACACTTTGAATAAAGTATCAACTTTTATTTATTCATTATTACTTCGAAAAACATAAAAACAATAGCATCACTGCTATTTACATTCCTTTCCTGAACTACAAAAGTTTCAGAACAACATCATAGTCATATCCCATAGGTTGCATAACACTTGGGATTTATAATTTATTTAACCTTTCACTCATCGTACAACAGCTACGATGTTCTATTAAGATAATTTTTAGCCATATCACGTTCCTCCTCCATGACTCAAAACATTGTTCGGCGATCTAACACGTATGATGGTAGCGTCTCGAACTGAATTGGATAACCCATGACTTGATCTTGAGCTCGATTAATTGCGGTGTTAAATACTTTATCCATCTCTTCCATCTTCATCCTCTTTGCATGCGCGTCTCTCGCTGCTCTTCTAGTTCGTTGATAAGCTTCCTCGTTTGCATCTTCAGCTCTTACCCTCTTAGCAGCTTTTTCTCTCAGCTTGCTCTTCAGTTTAGTAACCATCTCGATCAATTGTTCTTTCTCTCCTTCAGTCTGTATTAGTTTCTCCTCGGCATTTGTCAGTCGTTCCTCACGATCCTGCATCTCGTCGTCTTTTTGTGTCATTGCAGTCTGTTGTTCAGCTACTATCTCTTGCAATTCCTCGACGGTATCCTGAAGTTCCACGTTGCGGTCGTAGACTTCATCGTACATACGAGCGATTATCGAGGTTAGTGGAGTCTCTTCCTCCTATGGTAACTCAACGGGATCCTCCTCATCTGTCTCCACATCATCATCCTCATCCTCAACTACTGTGACCAACGGGGCTGACTCCCGTGGCAGTAGTTGTTCCCAAACTACCTGAATGTCGCGAGGCTCCTCCTCTATAGGCATTTGAGGTCCCTCCTCCCTAGACTGACTGGATTCTCCGACATTAGTCATCCTGACAACAAAGTTTTAAAGTTT
The DNA here is from genome assembly GCA_016801055.1 of Panax notoginseng. Taxonomy (NCBI): domain Eukaryota; kingdom Viridiplantae; phylum Streptophyta; class Magnoliopsida; order Apiales; family Araliaceae; genus Panax; species Panax notoginseng. The sequence continues at coordinate 92,627,269 of CM029020.1, forward strand.
TAATTATTAATCATTAGTACTCGACACTCACGAGCACATAAGTTATAAACACATGAACACATAAGTGTTTTATTACTTCTTTCTTAAAACTCGATAAGAGTTATCTCCACTATCTTTTCAAAGGTTACTTCCTATGGTTTTTCCCCCAACCTAAGGTTCATAGCCTAAAGCTCTGATACCAACTTGTGACACCCCCAAATCCTGGTACTTCATTTCCTTAAGATTTGGTACTCACGCAATCAAAACATTCATTGCTAACTACCCATTCATAATAGAATTGAATAATAAAAGAAAACCTGCCCATACAGGATTAAACTTGAATAAAATTCTCCCAGGTTATCTAACCTTTAACAACAATCATTCAAATGCGGAAATTAAAAAAACTTTATTAAAATCTTTAAACCAAAGTCTAAAAAATAAAACTATCAAACTATTACAAGTCTTCAGTATTTGATTATCTTTCCTTCTCCCTTACTGGTACTAGGTACGTCACCAGTTTCAACTTTAGCTGTAAGAAATTTTACAGGCAATAGTGAGGAAACAAGGCCCACTTGAAATAACAATAAGTAAATAATTACACTTTTACAACAATTGCCAATATTAGGCTCAATAGAACTGGACAATATATTCTATTAACTTTCTGAAAATTTTAACATTTATTGAGGGTCTAATGACCACGAATCATGTCCACAGTTATAAGTAATCTTTCAACTTTAACTTTAACAGTCATAAGACTATAAGGACTCCACGTACGTAGGGGGATCAACCCTTCGTACAATGTATTGTGCACAACCATTTCAACGCTAAGCGTAAACCTCTATTAAAAGAGTTGTTCATCTCAGTATTAGAATACAAGTCCGCACCAAAGTAAGTTTGGTTTGGATAAGATTTCAAGGTAATTTGGAATTCAACGAACATCAACTACAGAGTAGTTGAATAAAATCCATGACATTATACTTATAAAATAATCGTAATTGAATTAATCATAGCAACTAAAATCATGCTTTAGGAATAATCTAATAGCATACAATTTGAATACCATAGCATACCTTGCTTGAACAATACTAAGCCAAGGTTAATTAGAATTGAATATTAAACATGCATAGAAATCTAGTTATGCATGCTAACCAATAATTGAATTACAAGAATAACTTATTCCACATCAAATTGTTCAATAAAACAAAGGATTAGAAAACTTGCTCAATTATAAAAATAGAGTTAGAAAACTTGCATTTAGCACAAACTACACCCTTACCACTTGAATTTCAATACCCTAAACATATGTCATCGTGGCATAGTTAGTCATTATCATATAACTAATACATTCATCACGTAGGTTTGATTATTCAATCACATAATCAAATTATAACACAAGTTAATCCTTAATAACATATTTATTCACAGTATAGAAACACTAAAATCAATATTTTATAGTCCTACTATTATCATATAGTGTTTCTTAAAATTTCATGTACAAAAAGTACACTGTCAGACCATTCTGCTAACTCGCGCTGCGGCGCCACAGTTTACACTGTGGGTCGCGCTGCGGCGTGGTGATGGCGCTGCGGCGCGGTGAATATACAACAAAGCTGCGCTGCGGCATGGTGATGGCGCTGCGACGCCACTAACGTACTGTTGGGCCGCGCCGCGGCGCGAAACTCCAGTATCGACTGACAGCTTCGGCAACAGTACAAGAAAAAGCCAATTTGGCCTAAAAGCTCGAATCTAATAGACTGATTATCATGAAATACACATATAGACTTAATATAAACATATTGTGAAGACTTCTAACATGTTTCTATTCATAAAATAACATAAATATCAAAGTTACAACACCCACATTCGATGTTTTTGGCAAAAACTCTATTGTTGACATTTTTTATGAAAATCAACACTATAATTTTGTTTTTCAATCAAAATAGAAATTTCAAAACATCATAGTTATGATTATGCACACTCTATCAATTTCCATAATCAATTTATCAGTTTAACAACTAACTAAACCTTAATTTCTACTTTAAACTAAGCCATATTCATATATATTTTCATATAAACACTGTAATATATTTTTCTTCACAAATTGCATACATACATGACTTAATTTCTCTATAATCACATATAAACTCATGAAACAACCTTATAACCAATAATCATACAAAACTATACACATATCAACAATTCATCTTTTACAAATATTTTACAGAGACTTTTTGGGAAGAGGAAAACTAAACTTTTAAAGAAAGAGATTGAGTTCCTACATTTGATTAAGAAGATGATAGTTATTCTCAAGCTTCTTCTCTCCAATTCTTTTCTCAAATTCTCTAAGTTTCTCTCAACTTTCTCTCTGTATTTTTTTTTCTTCTTCTCTTTTCTTCATTGAGTCTTCTTCCTAACTCTAGTCTAACTAACCTAGGAAAAATTATAACGTATATGATATAATATCTATTAATGATATAATATAAATATAGATATAATTATATCAGTTATATTTTTGTTTGAAAATCAAAAGCCATAAGGCTTGTTTGGCTAATCAAAATAAAATAACCCATTAACCCTTATACCTTATTTGGTAAACCTAATTAAAACAAATGGATTAATCCTTATACCTTGTTTGATAAAACATCATTATATTAAAGACTTATTATGCACTAAGACATGCTTGGCAAAACTAAATTAAACTCTTTTAATTTATCTTAATAATTCCTTTATAGCAAGGTTATTAGTCACCTTAATAAATCAATTAAAACGTTAATCAATTAAATTACTGTAGCACATAATTTAATATCACATAACTATAATTTCTTTTATAATTATAATTTTATTTAACCAACTAATATTTTAAATTACAATTTCCCATTTAAAATATTATAATTTATTTAAATCACTATAAGTTCTCTAGCTTACTTATTAAATTAAATTATTATATAATCCCATAACAATTAATTTTTTTAGCTCCTTAACTATTTATCCAACAAATAATTAACTAAACCACGTCAACTCAAATTGCCATTAAATACTTATATAATTCATTAAATATTTAATATTGCAAATAAATATTTAATATTTAATATTTAATTATTTATTCAACAAATAAATAACTACACCACATAAACTCAAATTGAACAATTATTTATTCAACAATAAATATTTCCATTAAATACTTATATAAATCAATAAATATTTAATATTACACTTTAAAATTCTGGAATGTTACAAAGTGTGTGTACATGCGAACTAAAATGATTTAAGTTAAGTCCAACCTAGCACTCCATATATTCAAAAAAAAAAATGGTGTCATTGTGGTGACACAACAAAATAATATTGTTCAATTTTCTTTATAAGCATCAAATGTGATAAATTAACATCTTAAATACTTAATAGTTGTCTTGTGGTGACACAACAAACTCATATTAAATATTTAATACTCTATTAATTTTATCATGCTAGAAGGCGACGTTCGATATTCCAAATATTTTTGAACTCTTAGGACTTAATATACAAAATTTGAGGGGTTTCTTTTTAATTTGTCTTACCTTATTTAGCGCGCATGCACATATATATATAAAATACGTGTCATATTACTTAACATGCGAAGTATGTTTGCATAATCTAATATATATATATATATATATATATATATATATATATATATATATATATATATATATATATATATATATATATAGTATAAGCATGCACATATAGAATACTATATTCTACCTGGATTGATTATGAACTTTTAATCTAGTTTGGTTCACTTGAGCCACCAAGTGAACCAAAAGGTCAAACCCTAGGAGTGTAAGAATTAATTTAAATATAACTATTACATTTAAACTCGAGCTTCATTACAAACGGATCTTCAAGCGCTCCTTGATCATTGATCTCCAATTCTTCAAAAATTAATTCTAACTATTCATATTACAAAACTATTTAAAATAAATAGAAACCTTGATCAACAGTCAAGGGGAAGTACATAGGAGAGAGTTAGAATTTATATTAAGGAAAAAATTAGAGAAGATGAGGTACGCAGACCCCATTTAATAAAACCCATACATTCATGCATCCAACTAAAATAAAATTCAATCACATTGGTCAATAGTCCATAATCAATCACATTTATTATCATACGCATCACCATATGAATCAATAAATAACATTCATCTCATGAATAATAAACATTCAATATATACATTGATATCATTTAATGGGCAAATTTAGTTAGTATAAAATCTAATTTTGAATCAAAATAAAATCTTTTATTTTAATCCAAATTTAAATCAAAATAAACCTCTTTTATTTTAATTTATCCAATTTTAAATAAAATAAACTATTTTATTTTAATCAAAATCTTTAATCAAAATAAACCTCTTTTATTTTAATTAATTATGGAATCCAATTCCATATAAAAAAATCCTTTATTAAAGGAAACACGAATTCTATTTCCTATTCACAAATAAACTCCTTTATTTTGAATAATATGAAATCTTATTTCATATCTAAATAAACTCTTTTATTTAAGAAAATATGAAATCTAATTTCAACTCCAATTAGTTATCATAGAATCCAATTCCAACTCTAATTAGTTAGCATGAAATTCAATTTTAAAATTAAAATAATTTTTTTATTTTAATTATTAAAATATTATATATATATATATAATCAAGTACAAAATTCGTGATGCATGATACATGCAATCAAATAATCATGTACTCATGTTGCATTACTATATATATAATATATAAGAAAAGAAGAATTCATGATCCAGGATCATGATATTCAATAAAAAAAAACGTGATTCCACACATGTATTGCCCAGCACACATGAATTCTGATAACAGGAACCAACGGATAAGGACAACAAAAAAAAAACAAAAGCAGTTTGCCATAAAGGTTATAAACACATATCAAATTAAAATAACTAATAATTCGCATAAAGGTTTGGTTCTGATGCCACTGTTAGGTTTGTAATATTCATGAACGCAGATAAATTGCACAAAACAAGCGGAAACGTGGAAAATCATAGTTTTAAAATTTTACAAACCATATACCCGGATCACCCTTTATGAACAATTATTAATTAAACGAAAATATGAAAAACAAGTATCATACCCTTGAAGATTCGAGCTTCCTCAAGTACAAGTTCACCTCCAATCTTTTTCGCGTTCAACTTGAATCCACCGGGTTTGGTTCCTTCCTTTGATCAACGTTAGCCACCCAAGTGTTTGGCCTCTAGAGGTGATCCACCAAGGAAGAAAAAATATTCAAGAAGAAGGGTGGTTGGCTAAACACTAATTTTCTATCTCTATAGAAAAAAAACGTACTCTCTAACTATTGAAATTGCGTATCTTGATATCTGATATAAGACTCACCTTATAAAGATATCAGGTAACCCTATTTAATTAAAAATAAGGTATTATTTATTTAATTAAACTCTTTTAATTAAATGGACTCCCTAATATTATTAGGGATAATTAATTAAACTCCTTTAAGTAATTTTTTCTCCTAATCCTATTAGGAATAAATGAGAGTACTTATATTAAATTAATTCCTAAACTCTTTTAGAAATTAAAATAATAATAATTGTAATAATATTAATAAGACTCCTCTTATTAATTTATATTTAATATTTCTAAAATATTAAATAATAAATATTAAGCTATTTAATTTATTCTATCACCATATATTAAATTAAATATGCTTAACATATTATTACGATTATGTCATTAACTTCTTAAATAATTATTCTTCTTTTTATGGTGTGACCCTTTAGGTTCTCTATATTTAAACCAGTTGTGAATAAATCAATTAGAATAATTCTAATCTTATTTAAATAAATAAATTAAATAATTAATTTATTTAAATAAATAATATTTATTCTACAATAGGGATAAGCCTCCCTAGCGATCAATGACTTTCTAGATAATATAGATTTCAACATTAATCATAACAGAACATTTGAGTAAATAGTTACAGTACAATTCAATCCTTCCACCACACAATGTCCCAATTAAATATAAGACATGGAATTACTGTCAAGTCTTATTTTATTTAATTATATGTATTTCGACTATTAAATGTACAACCCCAAATAATGCAAATTAAAAACTCCTTTCTAATTTCATTCTACCTTGGCCAAGGACTACTGGGTTGTCGTTTGTCGAATCATATAGGACATTCCTCTTCTTTTACTAGAAGTGGTAGATTCTTTATTGATCATACATTATCTCCATGTACAATTTATTATACCTAAGCATACCCTTTGATATACCCTAAGGGTCTTAAGGATTAAGTCAATGTATAACTCATCATACACAAGATACTATGATGATCTCAAGTTCAAGGATCACTTGTACAACTATCACTATAGGAATTCCTATTGACAGGCAAGTAAAACTCCATTAGGTATTCCTTAGCGAGCCACGTTCAATGAACTTATTCTCTAATAAGCTCCTACATACTTGGTTTAGTGTCTCCACATAAATGATCATGAGATCAATCATCCTCATCTAATCATTAAGCAACGTATGTACCAATCTATCCGGATTCACTAATCCCCAATTTAGTAATCCAACGATTGGAAACTATTTTAGTTTTAAGCTTTATAAGAATTTAGATCTCATTAGAATGATCATCATCATTATTCTAAAAGCATTGCTTAAAACTATGAGTTTATCACATATTTTAAAATAGCATCATGTAGATAATTAAAAGCCTTTAATTAATTAATACTTTTTATTAATAAATGAATGAGATTGTTATAAAGTATATATTTTATCATCAAACATGATTGACTTCTGTGCATACTACTTTCACAAGCAAGATGGATGGCTTGTTTAGGAAGCTTGGAATAGTAAAGAGGTGGAAAGTAAGGAGGTTTGGGTGGCTTTTTCACCATTTTGCCCTAACCTTGTAATTTTTATAAAAGAAAAGCTAAGTTGGACTCAAGAAAGGTCGAATTCAGACTTAAAACAAAAAATGAGCTATGAACGTTCACGAACATGTAATGAACGCATAATGAAAATTTAAATAGTGAATTTATCGTTTACGGATTCAGAAACTTATTTTGTCTTAATGAAATCTTAATACATGAGATATATAAGTTAATGGCTTTTGAATGAGCCAATTCCGAGTTATAACGATCAAGTTATGAGCTCGAGAAGGAATCATATTTAAAATTGTAAAAAAAATTCTATGGCTCATGGGAGGTGCTGTAGCACCACCCATGCCTTGTAAAGTCCCACTCCAGCGCCTGCTCGAGGCTTAGCCACTATCAGCTTGGGCAGCAGTGCAAGTATTCTAACTGAAAGTGGCACTACAGCGCCCTTAAGGAAAAAAATTTCGACGCGAGCTTTTGTTAATCCAACTTTTCACGCGGTAATTATGGGTCATGTATACACCTAATATACATAAAGAAAGAATTCCTAAACAACATGTATAACTATGGATTTAGGAATTAAACATTATTTAAAATGAATTAAATGAAAAACGTAAAATGCAAAAACATAAACTGTGAATCGTATTTGAGTTAACGTGCGTCATAAGGTTATATAGTATGTATTAGACATGCGTAGTACCAGAATGATTAGATGTGAAGATAAAACTTATGTAATTCCTATACGGAATCCGATATTGGTAATCTGAGGAAAATGTGTCCGAACTAGCGAACCAATTAGGGTTATAACTATCGTGGTCCTTAAACGACGATCGATGAGTGTTGGTTTATGACATGTAATGTTAATAAGCCGTCATGAATGTTATTTTCTTTATGGGAACCCGCCTGGTGGAGTGTCAAGCTCTTTGATAATGTGCACCCCCGCCCCGGCGGGGTGTTTTGCTTTAGCCAACACAGATATAATCTGCACTCAAACACAACACAAACACATAAAACAATACTAAAATAAACGGATTAAAAACCATTTAAGTCCGAAAAGACATCTGATTCGTAGGTATGAAACTCACTCATCATTAATTACTTTAAAACCGTTTATAAACATCATATAGTAGATTATACATGCGTATTAACAATTACAAACAACTTATCAACAATTTGGCCATAAAAACTCGATCACAAAGAACTAAAAATAACATTTTCACTATAAACTCAAAAGTCCAATTTTAAGCATGATTTCATGGATTTGATTATTCTAAATCACATACAAGTCATATAAAACATGTTATAAACATATACAACACCATATATTCAATAATCATCCATAAAAATTCAATTACAAAGAGTTAAAAATTAATTTTTATGAAGAACTTTTAAGAACGTAAATTAAAACATGAGATAAACGAATTACCCTTGATTTCTCTGTTTAGATTAAGCAAGATGATAGGAAACTTCTTTAATTCTCCAACTTCTTATTCTAACAATTTTTCTCTCAATTCTCTCTCTGTATTCTCCAACTTAGCAAAGGAAAATGAAATAGCGTAAATGATACAAGACTGATATAATGCATATAACTGATATACGTGGGTATCAGTTGTGCGCATTAAGGCTCAACAGTTACCAATGTTCCCAAGGCATTGTTTGGAAATCTCATAAAAGGCTCATTTTCAATTTATTTTAATTAACTCGTTTATTATATAGTTTATTCGTCACACTTTAATTAGTTAAATAATATTATTTAGACTCAATTAAATAATGGCAATGTTACATATTAAATCAAGTTATCACATAATTAAAATTCTCATTTATTAAATATAGCACATAATTAAAATTCTCATTTATTAATTATAACAATTAAATCTCTAATTAGTTATTTAATTTTATTAATTTGAATAAAATTATAATTATTAACAACTCAATTAATTTAATAATCCCAACTAATTAATAACTTCGAATTACAAAATTATTTTTCATTAATTTAATTAACGTGACATGTTTAATTAAATTAATCTACAACAATTCCAAAGAATATTTATTTAAGTCAATAAATAAATAAGCAAAATATTTATTTAATTCAATAAATATTTAAAATTAATTACAAAAGTCTTGTTCGTCAAATCGTTCCCTTCTTAAAATAATTATGTCCCCAGGAGTTAAGGAAAGTAATTATTTTGAAATAATAATCTTATTTAATTTAATTATTAAGTTAGAAAGTTTATAATGATTAAATGAATTATTATAATGTTTTATTTAATTTATTAAATAAAGTGTGACAAATAACTTTATTATAAGTGGGTATTAAAATAAATTAAAGTAGTTTTGCCAAACAAGACTTATGTATATTAAGTTTTTAATTTTAAAGAGTTTTGCCAAACGGAGCCTTATGGCTTTTGGATTTTTTAAATTTAATTTATTAATAATATAAATTAAATAAACAAAATATTAATATATATAATAATTTTTGGTAACGACTGAATTAATAAGGTCATTAGTAGCGTCAATTTTTTTTAGATGTTTGTAAATCGTGGTTGGTTTTGATTTTTACGTAAACTGTATTTGGACTTAACCTAAGTCTAAGAAAAGAGAAGAAAAGAGAAAGATTTCAGAGAAGAGAATTTGTCAAAAAATTTTGAGAGAGAATTATCAGAGAAATTGTGAGTGTGTACGTGAGGTTTTTAAATAATTCCAGTGGTGTTAGCAAGGATTACTGAGTAATTAGAAGGTATGTTTTATAATCTTCACATATATGTTTTATAGTATATTTTCTTAGTCTCGGTGTTCTTGAAGTTCACTGTGTTTTATGGTATAAGTTCTGAAATTCATATTTGATAGTTGAGTATAGAATTATGAAGTTGTAATAGTATAGCTATCCTATATATACATATTGGTGATTGTATGATGAAACGTGTATGTGATTATTTCGTCAAAAAGAACGAAATTGGTTTACAGTAAAATCGTATGAGTACGAATATGATTTTTCTAAGATAACAAAATTAGTGTATGTTAATTGTGAAGTTGTGAAATTGAACCTTGTATATGATAACGGGGTAAGAAATTTAGAGAAACATAGTTTAAAAGGAATCAAATTTGGTTTATTATGGGCTTACAGTGTCAACAGTGTTAAACAACATCGATAATGGAGTTTTGGTTTTTAAAGCAGTGCGTACAATGATTTAAGTTTTCTAAAATTGTTGTTTAGTGGTTTAAATTAGTATATGCATGTTGGGTAATGTGTATATGAGTTATTTATATAAGTTATGTATGTTAATTTAGATGTTAGGAGTGTTATACAGACAGAAATTAGTTGTTATGTTCTCCGATGGTTGGGTTCTACAAGTTTTGGCGCCCCAGTGCCAAAAATGAAGCCCTAACGCCAGAAATTTACGCCGCATCGCTGAAATTCACGCCCCAACGCCAATCTCGCGCTGCAGCGCCACTGTATGACTTAGTTCTCGCGCCGCGGCGCCGGAATAGAAGTCTGAGTTGGACAGTTTTGACCTCCTGTAGTAAAATGGCCATAAATTATGTTTTCGGAGGCAATCGGAGGGCGTCGGGCATGCACATATGCATGTGTAGTGCTCCTGACCATAAAAGATGATGTCCTAAGTTACAAAACATGAATATTAGTAAATATAATGATGCTTAATGTGACGCACCCAAAATTAGGTATACATCACCCATCTTGGGTCGTCAGATACATAGTACAGAATACAAATACAACTGATTAATACATCTGTCGTGTACAATACGACAAAACATAAACTGTGAGTTTGAATACAAATATTATCTTCTAGAGAGTATTCATACTCAAAAGGAGTCCTCATTACATTTATTAACACACCATTACATAGAATAGTGAGGACTACTAACTAATACTATCATTCGGACCATCACTCCGTACCCCGACTTGTCCCAGCTACGTTCTCATTTCCTGAAGAGAACAGTGAAAGAAAGGGTGAGCTCAACTAGCCCAGCAAGAAATATTATGACTAAGATAATGCAGAATAAATTATCATTAGCCTTCAACAATGTTAAACTGATAAAATATAATAGACATCAAGTTTAACTGTAGCGGAACAAGCAATCCATTAAAAGAGTCAAGTAGAAAATAAACTCTACTATCTTTTATGATTTAAAAAATTTTTCAACACTGTAATCGCTGAGACTCAGCTTAATAAAATAATCCACATCATCGAATCACCCCTGCACTACGGCCAAGGATATTCGTGTATTCATTAATGGTCATGATCATGCCAACAACTGTCCATCAATGCACTACGGGCCAATGAGGACTTTTACCACATCATTTGTAACATTACGGTCATGATTATACCGAATAATCCCTGGTCATAATCATACCAAGTCCATCTATGCACTACAGGCCACAGATGACTTTCAACATTTTATAAACATGAGGATGATGACAATGATATAAGAATTCAATAAAACAAGTTCAAGAATTAATTTATCCAGGAATTAACAACGTCCAAATTGTCAACATGATACTGCATTGTGGAGTAAAATTCAAGAATGCTTAGAAGAATATTTTCTTGAAAAGATACTGGATGAAACGCAACTATCAAGGATATTTCACAAATTTCATGGAGTATAGAAGTCAAAACTTAACCAACTGAGTACAATAAAGAATGGAATAACAAAAGAAATCACCATGCATGCGATAGACCGCACAGACAGGTTATTCCAATAGAATAATAAATAATGGAACCAGGTCCGGCGTAAACGCACAGACAGGATATTCCGACAGAATAATAAATAATGGAACCAGGTCCGGTGTAAAACACACAGACAGGATATTCCAACAGAATAATAATAAAACGGAACCAGGTCCGGTGTAAAACACACAGACAGGATGTTCCAACAGAATAATAAACGGAACCAGGTCCGGTGTAAAACACACAGACAGGATGTTCCAACAGAATAATAGAAGAATGTCACCAAGTATAGGGTAGACCGCGTATACTGGTTATTCCAACAGAATAATAACAAATGGAATAACAGAAGTTCTCTTCATGAATATAAAAAAAATAATATTCCCTACCTTAAAAGAACTGGATATTGGAAAAGTGATGTAGCAGAATACTTTTATTCTCTCTCTCTTATTCTCTCTATACTTTCTCTCTCTATAGCTTGAATGAATTCGTGAAAAATAATGAAGCCCTAGGCCTCTATTTATAGAAAAACTGAGGGTGGCTCTTGGTCTTAACGAAGGGTCAAATGACTCTTGGTCTTAACGAAGGGTCAAATGACTCTTGGTAATATTGAAGGGACAACTACTATTGACGAAAGTAATTACTATTGACCAAGGTAAATACTATTGACGACGGTAATTACTATTGACGACGGTAATTACTATTGACGAAGAGACTCTTAGATGATGACATATGGCCCCCCATAAAATAACCAAACTTACCACAACGTCTCAATTATTGATTTAATAATATAACATATTATACAGATGATACTATGACAATAATTTAAGAGATATGATGCAGCAATTACTGTAGCAATAATTGAGTATAGCTGAGTGACTTCTCACGTAAGCATCAATAATCAATACCGTGTGCTACTATGCAACCACGCGTATTACTGTACTTTTACTACCGAGTAGTTCAACAGTTTTAACGATTTTAACGGTAACACCTCAGCCGTTATTTTTATAGAAAGATAATTCTGTCGTTTTCTCAATCCGACAATAATTCCGTTGTGGGGTCCACCAATGATTGTGCCGTCGTACGAATATTCCCCGACAAAAAGAATATTCTCCGACCAAACGAATATTTTATAACAACTTGCTTACTTTGCAAAATTTATAAATATTACCCACAACTATAACATTATATCAAATTAACTCCATAATATTCAAAAATGATATTTATAGAAAATTCATCTTTATTTATAAAAGTTGGGGTCTTACAACCTCCCCTTCTTATGAAATTTCGCCCTCGAAATTAGGGTACGTACCTGGTATGTCGAAGAGGTAAGGATACCTTGATTTCATTTCTGATTCTAACTCCCAAGTCATTTCCTCAACATCGTGGTTTCTCCACAAAACTTTAACTTGAGGTATAACCTTGGAGCGTAGAATATGTTCCTTCTTATCCAAGATTTGAACAGGAACTTCTTCATACGTCAAATCCTCCGCTATTTCGTCCGGTTCTAACTCAATAATGTGGTTCGGGTCTTCCACATATTTGCGTAACATGGATATGTGGAAAACGTTATGAACACGAGACATACTTGGCGGTAAAGCGAGTCTATAAGCCACAGTTCCTACTCGATCGAGGATTAAAAATGGACCGATGAATCGAGGATTTAGCTTTCCTCTCTTTCCAAATCTCGTAACTCCTTTCCATGGAGCAACACGTAAGAACACATGATCTCCTACATCAAATTCCACGTCCTTTCGATGAAGATCAGCATAACTCTTTTGTCGATCTTGTGAGGTTTTTATACGTTGTCGGATCGTTTGAATCTTTTCTGTAGTCATACGTACCAACTCCGGTCCCAACAACGTTGCTTCGCCCACCTCATCCCAGCATACTGGAGAACGACATTTTCTTCCATACAATGCTTCGAATGGAGCCATGCCAATACTTGCTTGATAACTGTTGTTGTAGGAAAACTCCACCAATGGTAAGAACTTGTCCCAACTTCCTTTGAAGTCAAGACACAGAGTCTTAATAGATCTTCAAGAGTTTGAATAGTCCTCTCTGATTGTCCGTCCGTCTGAGGATGATATGCTGAACTAAATCGTAACTCCGTGCCCATAGCTTTTTGTAAACTAACCCAAAATCGTGAAGTGAATCTTGGGTCTCGGTCAGAAACTATGGATACTGGCATACCATGCAGTCTTACAATCTCGTTTATGTACATACGAGCAAGACGTTCAAGTGTATAAGTTTCTCGTATCGGTAAGAAATGAGCAGACTTGGTCAATCTATCAACAATGACCCAAATCGCATCAATACCTTGAGAAACCCTAGGAAGACCGGTAACGAAATCCATGGTAATGTGCTCCCACTTCCATTCTGGAATTTCAAGTGGTTGCAATGGACCTTTTGGTACTTGATGCTCCGCTTTGACTCGTTGACAAGTTAGACACCTTGAGATAAACAACGCTATCTCTCTCTTCATATTGCTCCACCAAAATGTATGACGAAGATCATGATACATTTTGGTACTTCCAGGATGGATTGCAAACGGTGTGTTGTGCGCCTCCATCATGATTTCATACTTTAAATCAGGGTTGTTAGGAACACAAAGTCTGGAGTTGACTCGAAGTATTCCTTCTTCATCGATTCTTGCTTCCGGCATAGAACCTTCTTGCACTTTCTTCCTCATACGCATCAGCTCCAGGTCTGTAGCTTGAGCAGCTTTAACTTTATCGATTAAAGTCGGTTCTACTCGTATATTCGCCATCATCACATGGGTCCCTGGAGTCTTTAACTCTATCTCCATCCTTTGCAAGTCACACAAAATGGGTCTTTGCGTTGTTAATATTGCACTTGTACCCGCATATGATCTTCTACTCAATGCGTCAGCTACCACGTTCGCTTTTCCAGGATGGTATTGAATGGTATGATCATAATCTTTCAACAGTTCAAGCCAACGTCGTTGTCGCATGTTGAGTTCCTTTTGAGTGAAGAAATATTTGAGGCTTTTATGATCCGTAAAGATCTCCACTTTCTCCCCATACAAGTAATGCCTCCAAATTTTAAGTGCAAAGACAACAGCTGCCAACTCTAGATCATGAGTAGGATAATTCCTCTCATATTCCTTGAGTTGTCTTGATGCATAGGCTATGACTTTTCCATGTTGCATGAGAACACATCCCAACCCTTTGCTCGAAGCATCACTGTAGATGACAAATCCCTCCGAGCCAGATGGTATTGTTAGAACAGGTGCTGAAATGAGTCTCCTCTTGAGTTCTTGAAAACTCTGCTCACATTCTTCGCTCCAACTGAACTTTGTATCTTTTCGAGTCAGCTGAGTTAATGGAGTAGCGATTCGAGAAAATCCTTCCACGAATCTCCGATAATAACCAGCTAAACCAAGAAAGCTACGTACTTCGGTCACTGATTTAGGTTGCTCCCAGCTTTGAATAGCTTCAATCTTTGCCGGGTCAACCGATATTCCACGACTTGATACTACGTGCCCAAGGAATGCTACCTCTTCCAGCCAGAACTCGCATTTCTTCAACTTGGCATAAAGTTTGTATTCACGAAGCTTTTGGAGTACCAGCCTCAAGTGTTGCTCATGATCTTCACGGCTTTTGGAATAAATAAGGATGTCATCAATAAAGACGACCACAAAATGATCCAAATATTCCTTAAATACCCGGTTCATCATATCCATGAAGGCAGCAGGAGCATTAGTCAATCCAAAGGACATGACTAGGAATTCATAATGCCCGTACCGAGTTCTAAAAGCCGTCTTTGGAATATCCTCAGTTCTAACCTTCAGCTGATGATATCCAGAACGAAGATCGATCTTTGAAAAGAATTGTGCTCCTTGCAACTGGTCAAACAGGTCATCAATACGTGGCAATGGGTACCTATTTTTGATGGTGACATGATTCAACTCCCGATAATCAATACAAAGTCGCATACTTCCATCTTTCTTCTTCACGAATAGAACAGGAGCTCCCCAAGGAGAAGTACTAGGACGAATAAAGCCAATGTCTAACAATTCCTGCAGTTGGATCTTTAACTCCTGAAGTTCAATAGGAGCCATTCGATATGGGGCTTTGGAAATGGGTTTTGTACCGGGTTCAAGATCGATACAAAATTCAATTTCACGCTCTGGGGGTAGGCCAGGAAGTTCTTCGGGAAATACGTCAGGAAATTTATTAACAACAGAAATATCATTCAAAGCTGACGTATTTTTGTTTAGATCTGTGACATGAGCTAAGAAAGCTTGACATCCGTTTTTCAATAAACGAATAGTTTTATGGCTTGAGATGACAGCGATTGATTTTAATGGTTTGGTTGCTTGAATTCGCATAATAGGTCGATTAGGAATATGAAAACTAACAACCTTACGAAAACAATCAATTTTTGCATAATGAGTAGTTAACCAATCAATCCCTAGAATCACGTCAAATGCAAGTATTTTTAATGAAATCAGATCGATAGGTAATGTGTGGGTACCAACTTGAACCAAACAAGACTTATAAACAGTGGAGGTAATGAAGGTTTCTCCCAACGGAGTTTCCACAGATAAGTCAAAGTCTAATTTCTCCGGAATCAAATTTAATCGATGAGCGCAAGTAGGAGAAATAAAAGAATGGGTTGAACCGGTATCAAATAAAGTATAAACTTCTTTAGAGTTTATAATAAGCTTACCCGTGATGACCTCATTCGGGTTCCTTGCTCTCTGGGAGTTCACAACAAACGCTCTCCCTTGCACAACCGGTTTTGACTTTTCTGGGACGGCTTTTGGTGCCTCCATCCTAGCTGAATTTGTCTTCGGTAAACGACAAAATCGGGCTAAATGACCTTCTCTTCCACAATTATAACATGCTTTGGACGGCATCGCGCAGTTTGGACTGATGTGCCCCTCCCCTCCGCATTTGAAACATATGATAGGTGGTCGTTCTCCTTCCTTAACGACAGGTGCTGGTGCTGACGTCTTTCCATCATTGTTGAATCTCCTCTTCTTGAAATGTCCATTCTTATTGTTTTGGCCCTGATTACCACCGAAGTGGTTACCATTTCTGGCCTGTTGATTCCCTCCACGCTTGTTGTCACCGCTTCGATGACTGCTCTCACTGGTATTATCATTTTGCCGGCTGCTCTCTTTTGGTTGCGTTATCTCGTTATCGCGCTCCACCAACTGAGCCCTATTTACAACATCTGAATACAAACACAGTTTATGAGAAACAAGATGTTGACGTATCTCCGGCTTCAAACCTCTTAAAAACATCCGCGTCATTCTTTCTTCATTATCCACCAGGTGGGACGCAAACCGGGATAACTCCGCAAATTTTGCCTCGTACTGCGACACGGTCATATTATTCTGCTCCAATTTGATGAACTCCACCTCCTTCATGTGACGAATACTCTCGGGAAAGTATTTGTCGTTAAACAGATCTTGGAACTTCTCCCAAGACATCTTCAGTGCGGCAGGTTGAGTACGCTTTATCGATTTCCACCAGTAATCTGCCTCTCCTCGCAACATAAAGGCGGCAAAGGGAACCTTTTGCTCCTCGGAGCAACCCAAGACATCAAATATCTTGGTGATCTGCTTTATCCATGTTTCAGCTACAAGTGGTTTGGGTTCTCCCTTAAACTCCGGTGGTCCCAGCTCCTTAAACTGTTTAGCGGTGACCGCCTGAGAGTTTCCAGTATTTCCACCTACGTTGTGGACAGGAGCCGCTTTCACCTGTTGTTGCATGAATTGCATAAAGCCTCTGAACATTTGATCATTCATCATTTGGTCAGTGTTGTTGTTTGCATGAGGATTGACACCTTCCTGATGCACATTATCCTGATTATTGATATGTGGTGAATCAACAGTCGTCTGTGCTCCATTGCTATTCTCAACATTCTCGGATGCCATTTTCAGATACTGCCACAAAATAAAAATTAATTGATATGTCATATATTATCCTTATATTATGACCGACCAATTAAATACCATGCAAATAAACTTAGGTATATCATACTAGCGAAGGAATTCCCCGTCTCTCCCCTCCTAGTTCTATTCTCACATCTTAGCCAGGGATCATATCCCTAAGCTCTGATACCAACTGTGACGCCCCCAAAATTAGGTATACATCACCCATCTTGGGTCGTCAGATACATAGTACAGAATACAAATACAACTGATTAATACATCTGTCGTGTACAATACGACAAAACATAAACTGTGAGTTTGAATACAAATATTATCTTCTAGAGAGTATTCATACTCAAAAGGAGTCCTCATTACATTTATTAACACACCATTACATAGAATAGTGAGGACTACTAACTAATACTATCATTCGGACCATCACTCCGTACCCCGACTTGTCCCAGCTACGTTCTCATTTCCTGAAGAGAACAGTGAAAGAAAGGGTGAGCTCAACTAGCCCAGTAAGAAATATTATGACTAAGATAATGCAGAATAAATTATCATTAGCCTTCAACAATGTTAAACTGATAAAATATAATAGACATCAAGTTTAACTGTAGCGGAACAAGCAATCCATTAAAAGAGTCAAGTAGAAAATAAACTCTACTATCTTTTATGATTTAAAAAGTTTTTCAACACTGTAATCGCTGAGACTCAGCTTAATAAAATAATCCACATCATCGAATCACCCCTGCACTACGGCCAAGGATATTCGTGTATTCATTAATGGTCATGATCATGCCAACAACTGTCCATCAATGCACTACGGGCCAATGAGGACTTTTACCACATCATTTGTAACATTACGGTCATGATTATACCGAATAATCCCTGGTCATAATCATACCAAGTCCATCTATGCAATACAGGCCACAGATGACTTTAAACATTTTATAAACATGAGGATGATGACAATGATATAAGAATTCAATAAAACAAGTTCAAGAATTAATTTATCCAGGAATTAACAACGTCCAAATTGTCAACATGATACTGCATTGTGGAGTAAAATTCAAGAATGCTTAGAAGAATATTTTCTTGAAAAGATACTGGATGAAACGCAACTATCAAGGATATTTCACAAATTTCATGGAGTATAGAAGTCAAAACTTAACCAACTGAGTACAATAAAGAATGGAATAACAAAAGAAATCACCATGCATGCGATAGACCGCACAGACAGGTTATTCCAATAGAATAATAAATAATGGAACCAGGTTCGGCGTAAACGCACAGACAGGATATTCCGACAGAATAATAAATAATGGAACCAGGTCCGGTGTAAAACACACAGACAGGATATTCCAACAGAATAATAATAAAACGGAACCAGGTCCGGTGTAAAACACACAGACAGGATGTTCCAACAGAATAATAAACGGAACCAGGTCCGGTGTAAAACACACAGGCAGGATGTTCCAACAGAATAATAGAAGAATGTCACCAAGTATAGGGTAGACCGCGTATACTGGTTATTCCAACAGAATAATAACAAATGGAATAACAGAAGTTCTCTTCATGAATATAAAAAAAATAATATTCCCTACCTTAAAAGAACTGGATATTGGAAAAGTGATGTAGCAGAATACTTTTATTCTCTCTCTCTTATTCTCTCTATACTTTCTCTCTCTATAGCTTGAATGAATTTGTGAAAAATAATGAAGCCCTAGGCCTCTATTTATAGAAAAACTGAGGGTGGCTCTTGGTCTTAACGAAGGGTCAAATGACTCTTGGTCTTAACGAAGGGTCAAATGACTCTTGGTAATATTGAAGGGACAACTACTATTGACGAAAGTAATTACTATTGACCAAGGTAAATACTATTGACGACGGTAATTACTATTGACGACGGTAATTACTATTGACGAAGAGACTCTTAGATGATGACATATGGCCCCCCATAAAATAACCAAACTTACCACAACGTCTCAATTATTAATTTAATAATATAACATATTATACAGATGATACTATGACAATAATTTAAGAGATATGATACAGCAATTACTGTAGCAATAATTGAGTATAGCTGAGTGACTTCTCACGTAAGCATCAATAATCAATACCGTGTGCTACTATGCAACCACGCGTATTACTGTACTTTTACTACCGAGTAGTTCAACAGTTTTAACGATTTTAACGGTAACACCTCAGCCGTTATTTTTATAGAAAGATAATTCTGTCGTTTTCTCAATCCGACAATAATTCCGTTGTGGGGTCCACCAATGATTGTGCCGTCGTACGAATATTCCCCGACAAAAAGAATATTCTCCGACCAAACGAATATTTTATAACAACTTGCTTACTTTGCAAAATTTATAAATATTACCCACAACTATAACATTATATCAAATTAACTTCATAATATTCAAAAATGATATTTATAGAAAATTCATCTTTATTTATAAAAGTTGGGGTCTTACACTTAACATTAATAAATAATGTATTAGATAAGTTATAGAAGCATAGTAAGCATATACAAGAGAGCCAAATCGGGCGTATGACGAACGAACGTCGAAACGCCGTGCCAAGTGTTAATGAACTTAAAAAGTGTTTTCATTCAATTGAAATAAATATTATAAGATATGGAATGAATTTAATATAAAACCAATAAGTAGTCTTAGCAAGACTTAAGCACTTGAATGAACTGCGAATATAAAATATAGTGAGATATAAGTTGAAAGTTAACACAATTAAGTTGAACATTGTGTATTTATGATAGGAAGGGTTATGAGACGTAGAGTAGAGTTTACATTATAATTACTATGTATTGTTATGTGACTAATAATTGATATGTATGATTATATAATTGCGTAGGGCACGTGAAGTGTAGATAGTTGTAAGCTGTTAAACTGTTATTGGTAAACAACGATCAAGGCAAGTCTTTCATTCCTATTTTGTACGTGGACTTGATGAACTGTTTTAAATTGCATGATATGTTATATATGTTGAAATTATGAAATGTTAAAGTCAATATATGACTGCATTATTTTGGCTAAAGAATGATGATTGAGTAAGGAACTCAATCTTGATATTTGCTATGTGAATTAAAAGCATGTATGTCATGTTACTTTAATGAGATGTATATCGAGCATGTTATTATGTGCTATGTGATTCATAAAAACTGTTAGATTTTGCTGGGCTGTCGAGCTCACTCTTGTAAATAACCACTTTTACAGGTCAATGAATTAAGGTAAGGATATGTGGTAAGTGAGTTATAGAGATTTATATTCACGAAGATTACTTCTGTTTTATGAGAAATGTATTTCATATTTTGAATGTAACATATTGTTGAATTATAAGTTGAGTTATCCAATGTATATGGATATTTATTTATGATGTAAGACTTTGTATAGTCATTTTGTTGTAACGATTCATAATATAAGTTTGAATCAAAGAGATGTAATGTAAAGGTTGCGATTTAGGGCAATACAAAAGGAAATGTATATAAGTTTTAAATATTCCACATTTTTAGTGATTTTAATATCGAATAATGATGTAAAATTAGAGGTTGAATGTATGGTTAATGACCGAAGTCGAGATTTAAATTGTATGGATTTTGGGGTCATTACAGAATCTGATTAGTCACTCGGAGTTGATGCCCTTAAACAGAGGATTGAATACATGTGAAGTCGTTAATTTTTCCAAATTTTATGGCTTGATTTCCTTTGTTATGTTGCCATTTTTTCAACTATTTTTTTGGTGTCATACATTCTTTCTTTCTGTTTGTTATTCATTCTTTAAATATCCATTAGAAGATAACCCTTTTCAATAACTAATTATCTTCCTAGATGAAAACTCCATAGAGAATTACCCTTTTCACTTTAAGCTACTTTCCGAATCAATGAAGCTAAAACTCGATCTTTCTACTACTATTATGGATGGCCACCTGTTTGAATCAGCGTTAGATCCTAAACTCCATTTTTGCTACCTTTTTTTACTTATCTTTTTTATGCACATTAACTTGTGTTTGTGAGTAATTATTTATTTAATCTATTGGGTGAGTAATTGAATTGTGTTTGTTGATATTTCTTATAGTTTGTTTATTTTCCTTTTCAATTATAGTATAATGGAACTTGGAGATGAGTTACAGATGGCCAACAGTTTTCACTAGATTGCTCAGGTTAGTAAGATAGGAATTAAGTTTGTTATTATCTCTCTTTTTTTATGTGAGATATTCATTTTAGCTAGAAAAACTATATATAATTCATTATTTTGAGTTTAATATCTTTGACCGAATAAGTTTATTTTAACATTCCTAATTAGTATACTCTTGTTAATTGAATAAAAATGAAATTTTTTGTACATAGTTTGCTTGGGTTGATGTTTTGGAAAGGCATAGGGAACCAGTCGAAGTGAACCATCAAATGTGCTATTTTGGCGCACAAAAGAGAATAGATCACCAACTGCACCAATAATGATTAGATTAATGTTTTCACTTGCCAAGCCGTATTTTATATAGTACATTTTCTAGATTCTCATTTGTCTGTAGAATCTTTTGCAGATTGGAAATCTTTGGCTGCTCTTACTCTGACATGTTGTCCATTTCATCATCAGCATATGGTACTTTGTATTTGGGTTATTTCAAACACTCGAGAGCTATCTCTCCCTCTCTTATGTAACTTTTTAGAAGCCCATTTATCATAAGGTCACTTTAATAAATCAAATTCTTACACTTCTAAGTAATCTGATTTTTCAGTTTCTTCACTCTCCCTCTTGTTTAAGTTTCACTACTCAAGTGCCCATGCATTTTTCTTTATGATGGTTCTGTCATCTTTGTTTCTTCTTTTAAGCATTCTAGTAAATTTGATTTACTTTTTGGTAAATTAAACTTTAAATATATTGCAGGACACAATGGAACTGGTAAAAGCACCACAATATCCATGATTGTTGGCCTTCTTTCTCCTACTTCTGGGGATGCTTTGGTTTTGGGGAAGAATATCTTAACCGACATGGTAACTTCATTGTCAAAAATCCTTTTGGGTCTTTGATTGCCTCATGCATATCACAAATATTTTTCCTTTAATTCCTCGATTGTTTTCATTTCTCTTTCTTTCTTTTGTAACTTCCTTACTTTGTGGTAAAAAGTAGATAATGTAATTTCAGATGTTTCACTTTGAAGACCTCAAAGGCCATCATTCAAATTAGACATACATACAAGTTACATCTTCCATTTTTGAATGTAGGACTACTTCAGTTTCCCACATATATGCTAGAGTTGTAATAATGTATTTAAGTTTTCCTTGGATATGTTTGATGTAGTATAATGAGTTGGTCGTCTGTTGGAATTAGACTGTGTTTAACGACCTGAACAACTAACTTATCTACTGCTGCCAATCTGCCATTTCACCAAGGGGTACAACATACCCTTTTGGTTGGCTCAGGAACTTCTAATTTCCCTTTTATTTAGTTATGTCAATTGGAATTCTTCCAATTTATTATCCTTTTATATCCATAGAAGCAAGTTGCTTATAACCTTGGTGGTTTATTTTATATGATATACCTTCTGTCAAATCTATCTTTTGATTTATATCCTCATCTGTGGTCATGGATAGTGTCCCAATTTTCTAACCTGTTTGTTTATCCTGCAGGATAAAATAAGGAAGAATTTGGGTGTGTGCCCTCAATATGATATTCTCTTCTCAGAATTAACTATAAGCAAAGCTTACTTCTTATTGAAGTTGTTTTGTGCTCATTAAGCATTATATATTAAGTTGTATATTTGATTTATATTTTGGTGTATATGGATAAATAGTTATAATCCTGTACTTTTGATTTACTGTTCCTTTTTATTCTCCTCTGCCACTTTTCACTTCCACCCAAACAAGTGGCGAATTTGGTAGTTTGTAAATATGCTTCTGGCTTTTACATTTTTTTAATGTTAATTTGATGAACTTGTGTTTGGTGACATCTTATTCATTCCTTCTCTTGAGATGCTTAATAATTGCAGTGATTTTATATTCTAATTACTTTAATTGTCGGGTAATGCTTGCCAAGTGAAGGAGCATTTCGAATTTTTTGCTAATTTGAAGGGTGTGAATGTAGACTCTCTGGATAGTGTCGTGAGTGAAATGGTTGACGAAGTTAGTTTATAGCCTTTGTTATTTCTTGGGTTCTATTGTGCTTATTGTATCACATGTTCTAACTGCACGGTGCACATTTGAAATAATGTGTTTTGATACTTTATTGGCGGTTAGTGTATTTTATATAGTTTTTGCCTTCTATAGGGTTGAAAGTATGGTTGCATAGTCATGGAGAATTTTCAGTGCTACTATTTCTCTATGCAGTTTCTCCTTCCAAGTACCTATGTAATTCCATGAGGTGTGTATATTGAGTATGTTTTTCAGAGCCACTGATGAGCACTAACATACAGGGTATCAACCTTTCTTTGTTCAGACAAGTCATTCTGTGCTAGAAAATGAATTACACTCTCCACATTCAGTAGTGTGCAGTCTGCATGTGGGGTGATGCGCCCCAAAGGTAGTTATTGATTATTGTGGAAAACTTTTACGTGTCTTGTTACAGTCATATAAAGGAGAAACAGGTCTCACTTAATTTATTTTAGAAACTTTTTGGTTTTAAATTTAAATGAGAATTTAGACCTTTAGCTATATATCATGGCATTAGCATATTGCATGTGCATTGGTAATATAGGTGAATCACAACCCTTTTTTTCTTTTTTGTTTTTTATCTACAACATTTTAAAAATATTGTATATTTGTATAAATAAATGACACCTTCTAAATAGATTACACATTATAAATGTTATGTAAATGTGCCTAAACGTTATCTGATATATTAAACTACAACATTTTTTGTCAGAAAACGTTGTGGAATCATACCTTCTACAACGTTTTCAAGCATCTACTAATTTATGAAAAACAAATCTACAATATTTTTTTCTTAAAAAACGTTGTATAATGTGTCTAACTACAACTATTTAAAAACGTTGTGTAAGGGTGTCAAATAGATGACACCCTTAACCGCGACGTTTGTCTGATTGAAACCACAACGTTTTTTTTGCGTTATCTATTTACTGTTTTGTAGTAGTGTTCCTATGGCTAATGCAACAACCTTTGCTTCATTTCACACACATTGGATTACTTGACTTTGTTTACTTTCTACATCTATTTGGTCCCTTTATAAATCTATATTTATGATAACCAAAACCGATATCCAATACCCAAGTAGAACCTTGACTTGAAGAAATATTTATTTCAATTATGTACAAAAATGTATCTTTAACCGAAGCTTCAGTAAGGTTCTTCTGGTTAGCCTCTTTAAAATGCTTCTCGCAGTTTCTTTTCTAGTGTCTAGGCTTATTGTTGTGGAAGCAAACTCCTTTGCTATCCGTACAAGTTTTTCTCTTATTATCCTTTATTTTTGACTTTTTATTTACTTTTTTTTACCTTCTTAGAATCGTTATTCTTTTCAGAAGATCTATTGGCCCCTACTAGTAAGACTTAGTCTTTCTTGGTTGGAAAGTGACTCTCAACATTTTTCAACATGTTAATCAAATCAGTGAGGCTGATATCTAGCTTGTTAATATGAAAAATAATTGTGAAAGGAGTCCGAGAATGAGTGCAAGATCATATCTTGGGTCAACTCTGCATCCATAACAAAACATGTTATCCTAATTGTTCAATCAAATTGATCATGATTATGACATGTGTCTGTACTGTAGTTTTGTTGGTAATTCTACATCGGAAGAGCTCCTCAGATATCTGATATCTATCAGTCTTACTTTCCTCACAATTCAACTACTTGAAATACAGGAGTATAGTAGGAGCATCCATTGTTCCATACTGACGCCGAAGCTTGTTACTCATGGATGTGAGCATGATGCATTGAGCCAACTGTGCGTCATCTTGCCACTTTCTCAAAGTAACAATCTCTTCCTCAGATGAATTTTCTGAAACCATTGCAGGGATATAAATATTAAGGACATAAGATAGCTTTTCAATCATAAAAACTATTCTCAAATTCATTTACCAACCATTTAATTTAGTCAAGTTAAATTATCATCTAATATGCTTCGCAGTGATAGTAATTTATACATTGTAAAATTTTGTAAATGAATTTGTAATTAACAACATTTTAACATACATTATTTTATTAATTACCAAAATAATTTAGGTCTTGTTTTAAATTGGTATCTCCCACTATTTTTATCAAACTATATTACTCTCACTTATATTGTTTGGCAAAATCTAATTAAAGATTTGCTAGTGAGAATAATGATCTCATTTCAAATGTATATAGCCTTGTGATGACACAACAAACTTTTTATAAATAAATAGTTAGACAACTCTTGTCAATTACATCATCATGTAACTCCTTTTATTTTGCATCTTAGATTATTTTGTTCAAGTGGTAGCACATCCGAATCAAAATTATCTAAGTTAAGTCCAACATAACACTTCCATATATTTAAAAAAGAAAAATATTGTCCTTGTGGTGACACAACAAAATAACATTGTTCAATTTTCTTTATAAGCATCAAATTTGATAAAATCAACATCTCAAAAAATTAAGATAAGCCTTGTGGTGACACAACAAACTTATAATAATTAATTGATACTCTATTATTTTATCATGCTAGAAGGCGACGTTCGATATTCCAAATATCTTTGAACGCTTAACACTTAATATAAAATATTTGAGGGGTTTGTTATTAATTTGTCTCATCTTATTTAGCGCGCATGCACACACACACACACACACGCACGCACACACACACACACACACACACACACACACACACACACACACACACACATATATATATATATATATATATATATATATATATATATATTATAAGCATGAACATCTAGAACACTATATTATACCCGGTTGATTATGGACTTTATTCTAGTTTAGTTTACTAGAGTCACCAAGTGAACCAAAAGGTCAAACCTAAGGTGCAAGAATTAGATTTAAATATAACTATTATATTTAAACCCGAGCTCCATTATAAACAGGTCTTCAAGCACTCCTTGCTTCTTGATCTCCAATTCTTTAAAATTAATTCTAACTCTTCCTATTACAAAACTATTTAAAATAAATAGAAACCTTGATCAACAGTCCAGTGGAAGTACATAGGAGGGAGATAGAATTTACATTAAAAAAAATTAGAGTAGACGAGGCACGCAGACCCTATTTAATAAAACTCATACATTCATGCATACAACTAAAATAAAATCTAATCGCACTGGTTAATAGTACATAATCAATCTCATTTATTATCATACACATCAACATATGCATCAGTAAATAACATTCATCTCAAGAATAATAAATCCATTCCATATATGCATCGATATCAATTTAATGGGCATTTTCAAATTTTTTTAAAAATCTAATTTTGAAATAAAAACAAACTCCTTTATTTTAATCAATATTTAAATCATTACAAATTTCTTTATTTTATTTAACAAGGAATCCAATTTCATGTACAAAATAAACTCCTTTATTTTAACTTAAAATTGCTGAAAAATAAAATATGTTGAATCCTATTCATTATCAAAATTAAACATCTTTAATTTTAGAACACATGAAATCATATTCCATATGCGAATAAACTACATTATTCTAGGAAACATGGAATCCTATTCCTTATCAAAATTAAACATCTTTAATTTTAGGAAACATGGAATCATATTACATATGTGAATAAACTCATTTATTATAGGAAACATGGAATCCTATTCCATATTTGAATAAACTCTTTTATTCAAGCAAACGTGGAATCCAATTCTAAATTAATATAAAACTCTTAAATAAACTCTTTTATTCAAACGAACGTGAATCCAATTCCATGTTAATATACAACTATTGAATAAACTCTTTTATTCAAACAAACGTGGAATCCAATTCCAAGTTTATATACAACTTTTGAATAAACTATTTTATTCAAACAAACGTGGAATCAAATTCCAAGTTTATATACAACTTTTATTTTAATCATATTCCAATTGAAAATAAGCATTTTTTATCTTAATTGAAATAAATAATAAAAATAAAAATTTTCATAATATGGTGTTGGGCGCAGCTGCGCCCATAATACACTGGGATACAGCGTAGCTGCGCTGCTAGCCCAGAAAACCCTTTCCCGGTTATAGCGAAGCTGCGCTCCCGAATGAACTGGAGACGGCGCTGCTGTGCCGCGTCGCAGACAGAACATGAAAAAAAATTTGCCAAAAAAAAATTCGATCAAATCACATATCATACATACATGGAATCATCAAGATCGATAATTAACACAAAGTTAGGCTTTGATACCACTGTTGGGATTGCATATAGCGCGATCATGCAATCAAATAACACAAAAAGTGCGGAAGCACGATAAAATAATAATTTAAAATTTTTATACAAACCCATCACAATGATCATACTTTGTGCATAATTACCAATCAATAGAAAAGAGACGGAGAACAGATTTATACCCTTATAGAAACTAGCTTCCTCAAGTACGAGTTAACCTCCAATTCCTTTTCACGTTCAACTTGAATCCACCAGGTTAGATTCCTTTCTTTGATCAATGTTAGTCACCCAACTGTTTGGCCTCTAGAGGTGATCTACCAAGGAAGAACAAATATTCAAGAAGATGGGTGTTTGGAAAAACCCTAGTTTTTCTATCTCTATAGAAAAAGAGCATACTCTCCAATAATTGGAATCACGTCACTTGATATCTAATATAAGACTCTTCTTATAAAGATATTAGTTAACCCTTCTAATCTTATTAGAAATTAGGGTATTATTTAATTAATTAAATTCATTTTAATTAATTAAGCTCCCTAATCTTATTAGGGATAATTTATTAAACTCTTTTAATTAATTTGTCTCATAATCTTATAAGGAATAAATAAAAGTACTTATATTAAATTAATTCACAAACTCCTTTAGAAATTAAAATAATACTAATTGTAATAACATTAATAAGACTCCTCTTATTAATTAATATTTAATATTTCCAAAATATTAAATAATACATATTAAGCTATTTAATTTATTCTATCACCATAGATTAAATTAAATATATTTAATATATTATTATGATTATGTCATTAACTTCTTAAATAATTATTCTTACTTTTATGGTGTGACCTTTTAGGTTTTACATATTAAACTGGTTGTGAATAAATCAATTAGAACAATTCTAATCTTATTTAAATAAATAAATTAAATTATTAATTTATTTAAATACATAATATTTATTCTATCAGGACTTATTTTATTTAATTATATATTTTTTGATTCTTAAATGCACAACACCAAATAATGCAAATTAGAAACTCCTTTCTAATTTCATTCTGCCTTGGCCGAGAACTACTGTGTTATCATTTATCGAATCACACAAGACATTTTTTTTCTTTTACTATAAGCGGTAGATTCTTTCCTGATCATACAATATCTCCATGTATAACTTATTATATCCAAGCATACCCTTTGATATACCCTAAGGGTCTTAAGAAATAAGTCAAAATATAACTCATTATACACAAGATACTATGATGATCTCGAGTCCAATGATCACTTGTACTAATATTACTACAAGAATTCATATTGACAGGCAAGTAAAACTCCATTAGGTATTCCTTAGCAAGTCACGTTCAGTGAATTTATTCTCCAATAAGCACCTACATACTTACTTTAGTGTCTCCACATAAATGATCATGAGATCAATCATCATCATCTAATGAGCAAGAAAAATATGTTCCAATCTATCTACATTCATCAATCCCCTTTTTAGTAATCCATCGATTGGGAACATTTTAGTTTTTAAGCTATCTAAGAATTTAGATCTCATTAGCATGATCTCATCACGAGTCTAAAAGTATTGCTTAAAACTATGGGTTTATAACATATTATTAAAACATCACCATGTAGATAAATTAAAGCCTTTAGTAAATGAATACTTTTATTAATAAACGAATAAGATTGTTACAAAGTATATATTTTATCATCAACATGAAAGGCTTGTGTGCATACTACTTTCAATCTCCCACTTGGACTAAAGTCAATCGTCGTGATATCTCACTCCCTTATTCTTTAAGTGACGATCATCTTGCTGCTGGATAAGCTTTAGTATATGGATATATAATGTTATTCTTGAGAGTCCACTATCTCTATAGTGATTTCCCATCTTTCAATTATTCTTCTAATCAAATAAAAGTGTTGCAACACATGTTTAGATTCAAGATGAGACTTAGGAAGTTTTCGTAGTTATATAATGAACTTTTCATCGGAACAATCAACTTGCAGCTTTATTTACAACTATATACTTTGTCTTTATCACTAAACCATCAACTCTTTGCTGTTTGGAACCTTTCTAATTCACCGCACCACCGTTCAAGGTAACGATTTACCCTAAAATGGATTTACTGTTGTCTTGGTCAGTCTAAAAAAATTTGAGTTTGTTAAGCCCTCTAGTTTTAATTCAGACCCACCATGAATATGATCACATCCTTAGAGCTGGTTATGTACTTTAAGATATTTTTTGCTGTCTTATAGTGATCTTCTCTAGAATATGACCGATCAACATCAGGTCTCGTACATTTCGTTGCATACATGATATTTACTTTCGTGATTTCTCTTTTGGGAGTATATGGGAATTATTAAGAGAGTTACACTCTATAGCTCATCAACATGAGACATCTCTTGGAGTTTCCCATGCTAAAAAGCTTTAGCATCAAATAAATATACGTTCCATGGGTTAAGCCGAGCATCCTTTTAAATATATCTATATAGATTTGTATTCCCAATTAAGATACTCTTCCCAAATCATTTATGGAGGAATGCTTAAATAACTTTATTTTATTGATTGTAGCATTGGTATGTCATTCCTTATCCGTAATATATCAATATATAGTATTAGGAATGCCACGACGCTCCTACTGACCCTTTTGTACACACTAGGTTCATTCTTATTTTTTGATAAAATCAAACTCTTTTGATTGTCTCATCAAAATGAATGTTCCATTTTTGATAAGCTTGCTTCAATCCATTTCTCTGAGTGTCTACAACTCTTACCTTGTCGTCTGTAACTTGATCATCATCTTCTATGATGCGTACCTCATCATCATCATCTTTGATGAATCCATACCTCCTAGGTATCTTCGGTACAATTTCATATTTACGATTCGGTTGTGGTATAATAGGTCTATCTACATGTTCCCATTATTTGACTTATAGTGCTTTGTGGTTCTTGAATTCTTTAAGATCAATTATCCTTCCACTAGCACCTTCAATGATAAACACATTTATCTTAGAAGAAAACATGTTTCTCAACAAACACTTTTTGCTAAGTAGGATTATAGAATATATACCCTAAACTTACTTTTGGATGTCCCATAAATCTGCACATGTCAAATCTTGTCCGAAGCTTATACTTTTGACAATTTTTCACATAAGTTGGACAACTCCATATCTTAACATACTAAAGATTAGGAATCCTCCCTATCCATAACTCTTAAGGAGTCTTGGGGAACGATTTTGAGGTTACCATTTCGTAGATATGCAGCCATTTCTAAGGCATGGCCCTAGAAGGATACTGAAATGTGGGTAAAATCATTATGGATCTCACCATGTCCAACAAGGTACAATTTTTTTTTCCAGATACATCAATCAATAATTGCGTATCTGGAGCCGTCCATTGTGAGAAAACCATTTGAGATGATCTAGAAACTCATTACACAAGTATTCATTCCTTGATTCGATCAAAGAATCCTAATACTTTGTCAATTTGTTTCACTTCTGAATTCTTTGAAACTTTCAAATAATTCACATTTGTATTTCAGCAAATATACATATTCAACTCTTTGAATGCTCATCCCCTTTTATTATACTAAATTGTTCAATATGCAAAATTATTTTTCACGTAATTCAAGCATACAAAATTCATTAAGTAATATTACAGTTTTATACAAAGCATTATTATTATAAATAGAACAATAATTGTTCTTAAATATAATACCAACAAATTTTATTGTCCAACAACAAAGTAGAAATAATGTTTCTAACAAGAACTGGAATACAATAACAACTTATTGACTTAATAGACTTGCCCACAAGTTGTGCTAAACTATAAGTTTCTATGACTAATGTAGCAACCTTTGCTTCATTTCCAACACATTGGATTACATAACTTTGTTTACTTTCTATTTCTGCTTGGTCCCTTCATAAATCTATATGTATGATAACCAAAATCGGTATCCAATACCCAAGTAGAACCTTGACTTAAAGAAAAATTTATTTCAATTATGAACAAGTATGTATCTTTAACCGAAGCTTCACTAAGCTTCTTCTGGTTAGCCTCTGCAAAATGCTTCTCACAGTTTCTTTTCTAGAGTCCATGCTTAT
Organism: Panax notoginseng; assembly: GCA_016801055.1. Lineage (NCBI taxonomy): Eukaryota > Viridiplantae > Streptophyta > Magnoliopsida > Apiales > Araliaceae > Panax > Panax notoginseng. Next base: position 92,659,160 of record CM029020.1, read on the forward strand.
TGTTGTGGAAGCAAACTCCTTTACTATCCATATCAGTTTTGTTCTTATTATCCTTTATTTTTTCCATTCTATTTACTTTCTTTTTACCTTTTTAGAATCGTTATTCTTTTCTGAACATCCATTGGCCCTTACCAGTAAGACTTAGTCTTTCTTTGTTGGAAAGCGACTCTCAATATTTTTCAACATGTTAAGCAAATCAGCGAGGCTGATATTTAGACTGTAGTTTTGTTGGTCATTCTAGATCGGAAGAGCTCCTTAGATATTTGATATCTATCAGTCCTACTTTCCTTACAGTTCAACTACTTGAAATGCAGGAGTATAGTAGGAGCATCCATAGTTTCATTCTGACGTTGAAGCTTGTTACTCATAGTTGCGAGCATGATGCATTGAGCCAACTGTGCATCATCTTGCCACTTTCTAAAAGTAGCAATCTCTTCGTTAGAGGAATTGTCTGAAAGCATTGCAGGGATAGAAATATTAAGGACATAAGATAGCTTTTCAGTCATAATAACTATTCTCAAATTCCTTTACCAACCATTTAATTCGGTCCGGTTAAATTAGCATCTAATATGCTTTGTAGTGATAGTAATTTATACATTGTAAAATTCTGTAAATGAATTTGTAATTAACAACATTTTAGCATACTTTCTTTTATTAATTACCAAAATAATTTAGGTCTTGTTTTAAATTGGTATCTTCCACTATTTTTATCAAACTATATTACCCTCACTTATATTGTTCGGCAAAATCTATTTAAAGATTTGCTAGTGAGAATAAGGATCCCATTTAAAATGTATATAGCTTTGTGGTGACACAACAAACTATATATAAATAAATAAGTAGACAACTCTTGTTAATTACATCATCATGTAACACCTTTTATTTTGCATCTTAGATTATTTTGATCAAGTGGTGGCACATCCGAATCAAAATTATCTAAGTTAAGTCCAACATAGCACTTCCATATATTCTAAAAAGAAAAACATTGTCCTTGTAGTGACATAACAAAATAACATTGTTCAATTTTCTTTATAAGCATCAAATGTGATAAAATTAACATCTCAAAAAATTAAGATAAGCCTTGTGGTGACACAACGAACTTATAATAATTAATTGATACTCTATTATTTTATCATGATAGAAGGCGACGTTCGATATTCCAAATATCTTTGAACGCTTAACACTTAATATAAAATATTTAAGGGGTTCGTTATTAATTTGCCTCATATTGTTTAGCGCGCATACACACACACACACACACACACACACACACACACACACACATATATATATATATGAGAAAGTAGAACAGAAGGAGAACAGATGCGCATACAAACACAATTAATTTATTAAAAATTTTATTGATATTAACTCGAACTATTTACAAGTGCAAAAATCAAAATAACATACAAGGTTACTGAACTAAGAACATAAGAAAAAGAGGGACTAAGAGAGGCTAAACATCGGTAGAGGCTAAAGATTAGTCAGAGAAGGAAGTCTGAGTCTTTCTCAGTCTGCCTTACCAAATGAATTCGATTTCCTTTTATAGAATAAGGAAATGAACTGTTACAAGTTTACTATTACAATAACTGAGGTAAAAGTAAAAGTAATAAACATATTGCATTTACTAAAGTAAAGTGAAAAGTAAAGTATCTGCTTTCGGTGGAAAAGCAGATGTCACTTTTGACTAAGGAGGCCGTGGGGCCAGCTGGCTGACTGATTGCTGCTTTTGGTGGAAAAGCAGGAGATGCTGCTTACTATGCTGCCGGAGCAGTTATCTGTTGACTGAGGCTGCCTGGGCAGGTGATGATGGTGACTAGGCTGTCGGAGCAGGTGCTGAATGATGTGACCGCAGTTATCACATCCACTTTGATTGATTACTAGGATGATCAAGCAAAAGGATCTTGAGCATCCTGAAGGTTGACAGTGCCATAGGGGTCACAGTCATCTTTTTCTTCTAGATCATCATGACTAGCATTTTCTTCTCTAGATTGGGAAGAACCTGCTTTTGATTCTTCATGTAACTGATCCAATCTTATATGAATGGCGTCTACAAGAAGCCTTAACTGAGAGTTAGAATAACCTGAAATATTAGTAACATCAATAGGATCTGAAGGAACAACTGATTTTTCTTTTGATTTCTCAGATGTCCTAATGGATGATTTATTGGATGATTCACCGGCAGGGGCCGTAGTAACTGGAGGGGTTAATAAAGGAGTGGCCGAAAATTCTTTTTGAAGCATGCATATATAGAATACTATATTCTACCCGGATTGATTATGGACTTTATTTTAGTTTGGTTCACTAGAGCAACCAAGTGAACCGAGAAGTCAAACCTAGGGTATGAGAATTAAATTTAAATATAACTATTACATTTAAACTCGGGCTCCATTACAAACGGGTCTTCAAGCACTCCTCGTTTCTTGATCTCCAATTCTTCAAAATTAATTCTAACTATTCATATTACAAAACTATTTAAAATAAATAGAAACCTTGATCAACAGTTTAGGAGAAGTACATAGGAGGGATATAGAATTTACATTAAGAAAAATTAGACAAGACGAGGTACGCAGACCCCATTTAATAAAACTCATACATTCATGCATCCAAATAAAATAAAATCCAATCACATTGTTTAATAGTCCATAATCAATCTCATTTATTATCATACATATCAGCATATGCATCAATAAATAACATTCACCTCAAGAATAATAAATCCATTCCATATATGCATCAATATCAATTTAATGGGCATTTTCAAATTTTAAAAAAATCTTATTTTGAAATAAAAATAAACTCCTTTATTTTAATCAACATTTAAATCATAATAAAAAATTTTATTTTATTTAACAATGAATCTAATTTCAAGTACAAAATAAACTCCTTATTTTAACTTAAAATTGTTGAAAAATAAAATATGTTGAATCATATTCATTATCAAAACTAAACATCTTTAATTTTAGGAAACGTGAAATCATATTCCATATGTGAATAAACTATTTTATTATAGGAAACATGGAATCCTATTTTTTATCAAAATTAAACATCTTTAATTTTAGGAAACACGAAATTCTATTACATATGTGAATTGTAGCATCCCCAGATTATGGTCCTAAATCACCACGAATCTGGTACACTAGTTCTAACTTTTGCGGAAGATATAAATATAAATTATCTATACATTAAATATTACACACTAACCCCAAGGTCGAGAACCTTACTTAAAACCTAAATCAATATCGTATCTAACATACAATGTTATTATTATACAATACTATTACAAATCTAGCTACACTCATAGTCCCAAGCTGAACTTGGCTTTGACTTTCCTTGTATCCGACGCATTCGTCTTAATCTGCAATGTTTTATCATGATACAGCAAGGGTGAGCATGAAAGTTGCCCAGCAAGTTTAAATTTTATTTAAGGATATATCATGATTGAAAGAGTCTGAATAATAAACAGGCTACAATTCAACAATGTAGTTGTGAATTAGCACGAATAAATTTTTGACTGAACAAGTATTAAACATGAACAAATATATCTGAACTGAATAGTAATGAAGGTGATCAGCCTTTCATACCTTACTTACACATACAATATGTACAGAGTACAATTCTACATGGCAATCAGCAATGGTTAACCATAAGCATATCTGAATGAAACAACTCTTACTAGAGTTAAGAAAAAAAACTTGCCTGAACCATTGATTATCGTTACACAATTTATAATGCTTTGTCTGAACCTAATATATAAATATTATCGATATACAAATTAGAATAATATCATCACAATATTTAAAATAATCTAAACACATTATCACATAATCCTATCCATCTAAAACACACATACGACCTATCGTCAAGTAAAAATTTTACAGTCCGAGTCGAGTTCAGTACAATTTTGACATCCCGACGGTCTAGTCGGACAAATTTTCGAGTGTAAGTTCAATTAACCTTTGTCTAAACACTTAACCATTATCTAAGATAATTTATTATCAGTCAAAACATTTTTCATAAGCTCATAATAATTTTTCAGATAATTATTATTATTTAAAATGATTTTTCAATCATTAAACTCGTATTTAAATGAATTAAATACCACAATATCATATTATCATTAATATTTATTTAATATCAAATATTAATGAAATTCGTGTCATAATATTATAATATATTTATAATATCACAAAGTATTTTTAATACCTTAAAATCACCTTTATATAATTTTTAAACAATTAAATTCATTATCCGATAATTGCTGTCAGAGACTTGCTAGGTTTTCTGAGTTTTCCAGATTCCCAGTCAGTTTTCGAGTGACCACCTTGTGGCTCAATTTTATACATGTTCCAGTCATGTTTCATGTGATGTTTAGGTTCAAATCTATAGTAGGTATGTCAAGGTACAACAACAAATCACCAGCTCAACTTAACAACATCAAAACAGTAAGATCTAGGTTGGTTAAACTAGGCCACAACAACTGTTCTTGAACATTTCTGGAAAACCCATAAATGTTCTTGAGCAGTTTGGTCAACGGTGGTTTGACCACCAATAGTTTCGATTCTGAGCAAAATCTGAGTTATCTAATGGTTTGGATGTGTAGCTCTTATACCATTCTACAAGGTTAAAACAATAACATGACCTGTCTATCTAAACACATCAAGATTTGAGCCCACGAAAATCGTTGTCAGACGTTCCGGAAATCTGGGAATGTTTTTGGGTTGCCCAGAAACAGAAATTGTGCTTGGTCAACGCACATTGACCGATCATATCATGCAATATATACATGATTTGGCTCTGTTTCCAGTCCAGATCAAAGACCTTACTACAAAGAACAGATACAAAACATAAAACACACATAAATCATAACACACAACGATCTAGAGGGCCTGACATTCGACTGTCAGGCCACTTTCCAATATTTTTCTAGATTTCCTAAAACTTCTATTTCGAGCATCTAGATGTTATGGATCTGGGATTAAACATCCCGGATCACTAAATGGCACCCTCTAACACATATCTAACCAATCATTAACAACATCTAACATCAAATACATAGATTTTCAAATTTAGGGTTTTTATACCTTTTTTTTTGCTTCGATCTTAAATCTGACTTTTGATTCTGATCCTTGGCAAGCTATGAAGTGTTATGAGCTTTGTTTCCCACACTCTCTCACTCAAGATTTTGCAAATTGTAGAGAGAGAAGGTCTTGGCAAGTATGAGAAGTAAAGTAAGTTACTTTACTTACTTATATCCATTGATTTTTGATTTAATGAATCTATTATAGCAAGTTGGCTGAGATTTTTAGTATATAGGCACATGGCATAGCTTAGGGTTAGTCACCAACTACTTACTAGGGCTACATCTACACTCCACCTTATTAAAATAATAAAAGGGTAGTTTGGTCATTAGACTTATAAAGTGAATGACATAAAGGTAACTTGTAAAAATCCTTAGGTTTTAACCCTTAGGGTTTGACCCTAAGACTACACAAATTTAAATTCTAGGATTTTCTAATTAGGTTCTAAAAATAGGAAATTATAATTAGGGTTCCCTAATTATAGTAAAGTTTACTAATCACATTCATGTTTGCTAATTAGGGTTAAGGTTTCCTAATTAACATTAAACTCTATAAATTAATAATTAGGTTTTCTCTAATTGTACATTAGGGTCTCCAGTTGAACAATTAGGGTTTCTAATAATCAATTAGGGCGATCCATAATTAAATATAAAATCAATAACATAAAAACCTTGTACTATCTTCAAGCTTCCAATTAGGGTTTTAATACTCCAAATTAGGGTTTCGGAATCCCGAAACTGAAACTAGATTTATAGAACCGGTAATACGGTTTCTTAACAATAGTTAGGGTTTTCTAACTGAACGTCGAGGTTCTTAATACATTATTAGGGTTTGTGACTGATATAGTTTTTCTGGTCAACCCTTGACCCTTAACCACATACTGTACACATATATGACCATATACACAATTACTGTTAACACTGTAAACCGTCACCATGAGTTTTTAAATTCACAAAATTTATTACCAAAAATGTCAAATACATACACTTATTTTCTGTCTAGGTCTATTATTTAACCTCTATTCAATCTTTTAAGGTTTTATTAAATTGTTTAAATTCTTGGGTTGTCACATGGATAAACTCTTTTATTCTAGGAAACATGTAATCATATTTCATATTTGAATAAACTCTTTTATTCAGGAAAACATGGAATTCAATTCCAAATTAATATAAAACTCTTGAATAAATTATTTTATTCAAACGAACGTGGAATCCAATTCCAAGTTAATATACAACTATTGAAGAAACTCTTTTATTCAAACAAACGTGGAATTAAATTCCAAGTTTATATACAACTTTTATTTTAATAATATTCCAATTGAAAATAAACATTTTTTTATCTTAATTGAAATAAATACTAAAAAAATAATTCATAATCTGTTGTTGGGCGCAGCTGCACCTAGAATGCACTGGGATATAGTGCAGCTGCGCTGCTAGCCCAAAAAATCATTTCCCGGTTATGGCGCAGCTGCGCTCCAGAATGAACTGTAGACGGCGCAGTTGCACCGCATCACAGATAGAATAGGAAAAAAATTTGCCAAAAAAAATTCGATCAAATCATATATTATACGTGCATGGAATCATCAAGATCGATAATTAGCACAAAGTTAGGCTTTGATACCAGTGTTGGGATTGTATATAGCACGATCATGCAATCAAATTCCACAAAATGTGCGAAAGCGCAATAAAATAAGAATTTAAAATTTTCATACAAACCCATCACAATGATCATAGTTTGTGCATAATTATTAATCAATAGAAAAGAGATGGAGAACATATTCATGCCCTTGTAGAAACTAGCTTCCTCAAGTACGAGTTAACCTCCAATTCCTTTTCACGTTCAACTTGAATCCACCGGGTTAGATTCCTTCCTTTGATCAATGTTAGCCACCCAAGTGTTTGGCCTCTAGAGGTGATCCACCAAGGAAGAACAAATATTCAAGAAGATGGGTGTTTGGCAAAATCCTAGTTTTTCTATCTCTATAGAAAAAGAACATACTCTCCAACAATTAGAATCATGTCACTTGATATCTGATATAAGACTCCTCTTATAAAGATATCAGTTAACCCTTCTAATCTAATTAGAAATTAGGGTATTATTTAATTAATTAAATTCTTTTTAATTAATTAAGCTCCCTAATCTTATTAGGGATAATTTATTAAACACTTTTAATTAATTTGCCTCCTAATCTTATTAGGAATAAATGAATGTATTTATATTAAATTAATTCACAAACTCCTTTAGAAATTAAAATAATACTAATTGTAATAACATTAATAAGACTCCTCTTACTAATTAATATTTAATATTTCCAAAATATTAAATAATAGATACTAAGCTATTTAATTTATTCTATCGCCATAGATTAAATTAAATACACTTAATATATTATTACGATTTTGACATTAACTTCTTAAATAATTATTCTTCACTTTATGATGTGACCCTTTAGGTTTTACATATTAAACTGGTTGTTAATAAATCAATTAGAACAATTATAATCTTATTTAAATAAATAAATTAAACTATTAATTTATTTAAATAAATAATATTTATTCTACAATAGGGATAAGCCTCCCTCGCGATTAATGGCTTTCCAGATAATATAGATTTCAACATTAATCATAAAATAACATTTGAGTAAATAATTATCGTACAATTCAATCATTCTATCATACAATGTCTCAATTAAATATAAGACATGAAATTACTGTCAGGTCTTATTTTATTTAATTATATGTTTTTCGATTCTTAAATGCACAACACCAAATAATGCGAATTAGAAACTCCTTTCTAATTTCATTCTGCCTTGGCCAATAACTACTGGTTGTCATTTATCGAATCACATATGACATTTCTCTTTTTTTACTACAAACGATATATTCTTTGTTGATCATACATTATCTTCATGTACAACTTATTATATCCAAGCATATCCTTCGATATACCCTAAGGGTCTTAAGAAATAAGTCAAAGTATAATTCATCATACACAAGGTACGATGATGATCTCAAATCCAAGGATCACTTGTGCTACTATCACTATAGGAATTCCTATTGACAGGCAAGTAAAACTCCATTAGGTATTCCTTAGCAAGTCACATTCAGTGAACTTATTCTCCAATAAGCACCTGCATACTTGCTTTAGTGTCTCCACACAAATGATCATGAGATCAATCATCCTCATCCAATGAGAAAGCAACGTATGTACCAATCTATTCGGATTCAAGTCCTTATATGTGAAAATATATTACAGACTCTTATGGTCTGTATATATTTCACACTTCTCCTCATAGAGATAATGCCTCTAGATCTTCAAAGGAAATACTACTGCGGCCAATTACAAATCATGGGTCGGATACCCCTTTGATGCATACGCAAATACCTTACCATTCTGCATAAGCACACAACCTAATCCCTTATGTAATGCATCACTATACACTCAAAATTTTCTATGCTATTCGGAAGAGATAACACAGGTGTCGTACTCAACCTCTTCTTCAGCTCTTGTAAACTTTCCTCACATTTTTCTGTCCAGAGGAACTTCACCGATTTCCTAGTCAAATTTATCAGCGGAGTCGTGATTTTGGAAAAATCTTGAATGAATCTTCTGTAATAACCTGCCAGTCCTAAAAAAAATCCTAACTTCCGACAGTGTCTTTGGTTGATCCCAGTTCATCACAACTTCAACTTTCGATGGATCTACCGAAATCCCATCCTTGTTAATCACATGCCTAAGAAATTACACTTACTCTATCCAGAACTTACATTTTAAAAACTTGGCGTACAACTTCTCTCTTCTTAATGCCTCTAATGTTATCTTAAAATGTTCCACATGCTCCTTCTTGGTCTTAGAATATACAAGAATATCCTCGGTGAACACCACCATGAATTTATCTAAAAATGGCTTAAATACTTTGTTCATTAGGTCCATAAATATTGCAGGTGCATTTGTTAGACCAAATGACATCACCAAGAACTCGTAATGACCGTAACGAGTCCTGAACGTCATCTTTGGTACATCCTCCTTCTTACATCCAACTGATGGTACCCACTTATCAAGTTTATCTTTGAGAAATACCTAGCTTCTTTCAACTAGTCAAAAAATTGTCAATTCTTGGCAATGGGTACTTATTCTTAATTATGACCTTGTTTAATTCCCGGTAATCAATGCAAAGTCGGATCGACCCATCCTTCTTTTTGACAAACAACATCGGCGCTCCCCACGGTGATACGCTCGGTTGGATATATTTCTTGTCTAAAAGTTCTTGCAGTTGCTCCATCAATTCTTTCATCTCCATCGGAGCCATACAATATGGGGCCTTCGATATTGGGGCAGTTCTCGGCACTAAGTCGATCACAAATTCTACTTCCATATCTGGTGAAAGTCTTGGAAATTCATCTAGAAATACGTCTCCAAAGTCTGTAATGACTGGTATCTCCTCTAATTTCGAACTTTCCTTTTGACAATAACCTGTGTAGCCTAAATATCCTACATAACCTTATCTCAACAACTTCCTGGCCTGCATCGTCGTCAGATAACTCGCTTGTCTAGGAGACTTGCTACCATAAAATACCACCTTTGACTAAGTTATAAGGTTTACACACTTCCTTTAGCAATCAATTATCGCCCCATAATTGAATATCTAATCCATTCCCAAAATGACATGAAACTCCCAAAATTTAATCGGGTTAAGATCTACCATCATCTTGTGGCCCTTAATGTCCACCATACAGTTCTTCTGTACAAACCTAACAAGAATTACTTCTCTATTTGTGATCTCTATGTTCAAAGGGTATTCTAATTCCTCTTTAAGAAAATTTAAATTCTTAGCAAAATCATCGAATATAGATGAACAAGTAGCACCCGAATCAAATAATACGTAAGCATTAGTATCATTGATCGAAATGATACCTAACACCACATCTCGTGACTACACAGCATCTTGCACGGTCATGTTGAAAGTTCTGGCGGTGGGTCAATTTGGCAGCATCAGTCTAGTGATAGTCAGAGTGCTACCAACGCTGTTTCCCTTACTTCCACCCGCTCCTGCTTTTCTTGATGCCATCTTGGGACAATCCCTAGCCAAATGATCCTTCGACCCATAAGTAAAACAAGCCCCCTTTTTAGGGTTAGGGCAATTTGGACCTATGTGACCTTTCTTACCACAATTATAGCAAACCCTCTTCCCCTTCATGCATACCCCAAGGTGATTCTTCCCAAGGTGTATCACCCACTAGCTGTGATGGAACAGTTCTACCAGTTTCAGGATATTCATCCTTTTAAGGGGGCATTAGGTCATCATTTGGCTTTTCGGCTTTAATTAGTACAGGATATATCCATGGTTTATGCCTGTTGGCCCCAACGTAAGAGGGTTGAGTTTAGTATTAGCCATCTGAGTCGTTCTACAAATTATTTTGCATCGATGGAGGCAGAGATTACATCGGCTGGGGTTGTATCCACCGAGCTGGGGATTGATTCTGATGGTGGGGAGCCCATAGAGGACACTGATTCTCCCACCGAGGAGGAGCTATTTGCTGGTTTGACAGCAGCTCTTGTTGATTCTCCCAATATGACTACTACTGTGACCCCGTATTCGATAGATTATTTAGAGCAGAGTCTACATCTATTGACATTTGAGAGGGATTAGGCTAGGGCCTTAATGTTGACAGCTCTTGTTGGGAGAGATGCCACTCTAGTTGCGAGAGATGATGCCTTAGGTCATAGAGATACAATTGTTGCTGAGTGAGATGAGGCTATATCATCTAGAGATGCAGTTGTTATTGAGCGAGATGTCGCTATATCTGCCCGAAATGCTGCTATCACAGATAATACTGCATTGAGGTCCCATACTACTGATATATCATTATAGAGATGAGCACGTTCATTGACAAGCATAGTGTCACCATGCAGATGGCCGTGGATCTCTTGGCTCGTATTGATTCCATAGGGCAAGAGCTTACATAGTTACCCTCTTCTTCTGAGAGGGATGCTATATTGGATTTGATAGCGCGCATATACACTAATTTCTAGAAGGGCTTGGATTTCCTACACAGACTAGTTTAGCCATTTTTTCATGTACATGACACATTTTATATATCAAACAATATTATATATGGCAAGAAAATATATTTTGATTCACTTCCATTTTAGTTATGCCTTGTTACTTGCTTGATATTTACCTGTTTCTCTAGGGCTTGTGCTCTTGATGTATTCTGAACTCCCTCTTGATGGATGGACATTGAGATGTCTCAGAATCTCTCAGAATGGATAGTTGATCTGTGTGTATTCCCTACTCTTTAATGTCTTGGGACTGTTTTCTGTATGTGGTTATGGAGAGGAGTGTGGCTTTCCTCTCTGAGGTTGACCGCCCCATAGATGGTCGTCGGTACTCCTTTGTATGGGGGAGCCCAGGTAGTTCCATCTCTTATGGATTGGTGTTTCTCTTTGAGGATTCAACCACAGCTTAGATGGCAGTCGGTTCTCCCATTAGTATGGGGAGACCAGGTAACTCCATCCCTTTGGTCTAGGCGATAACGTGTGGAGCTTGAAAGATTTGGAGGATAATTTTAGTATCGTTGACAAGTTTTTGTGTTTTGGTAGGGGTGAGACCGAACCATGAATGATTGCCTACATACTCCTATTGAAGAGGGGAGATCAGGTTAAAGTTGTATGTGGCAAAGAGGGTGTAGAGATGTTTTTGTTTTTATTTTTTTTTTCTGTAGTGAGACCGGACCATAAAAATGGCTGCCTACGTACTCCCATGTATTGGGGAGATCAGATCTGTGTAGTTCACCCCATGTACAGGACAGACTGTAGATGTGAAAAGTTTGATCCCTTGTGGGACAAACTAAATGTGTGAAATGTTTAATCCCTAGTGGGACAAAATTGAAAATGTGAAAGGTTTTGAAAAACCAGAGTTGAGTGATGGATCTGATGATCCTGAACTAGGTTGCTGGTTGGAAGGTGTGTTTGTCCCTGATGGGGCAAACGGATGTGAAAAAGGTTGTATGTAGTGAAAGGATTTAAAAACCTGATCTGACTGGGGATCTGGTGATCCAAAACAAGGATACTGATTTGCTGGTAATTTTAGACATAATATTGTTTCACGGTGTCCAAGTTAATGACTTGTGGAAATTCATAGCCATCAATATCTTGTAATCTGTGAGCTCTTTCTGTCAGTACATCCTTGACAACAAATGGGCCTTCCCAATTAGGGACGAATTTTCATTTGGATTGATCTTGGTTATCAATAACCTTTTTGAAGACCAAGTCATGCTCTTTAAATTGCCATGGCCAAATTTTTCTGTTATAGGTTCTAGCGATCCTCTGTTGTTATAACTGACCATGGAAGATGGCAGGGGCCTGCCTTTCATCAATTAGAGATAATTGGTGAATCCTATCTCGTAACCATTGGTCTTCATCCAGTTGAGCGTCTATCATCACTCTGAGGGATTCCATTTCCACTTCTATGGGGAGCACTACTTCCACGTCATAGGTTAATGAGTAGGGGGTTGCCCTAGTGGAAGTGTACATTGACATTCTGTAGGCTAATAGAGTCAGAGGCAACAGGTCAAGCTATCCTTTGTGATTGGCGGACATCTTTTGCATGATCTTTTTGATATTCTTATTAGCCGATTCAACAACACCATTCATCTTTGGATGATAGATGACAGAGTTGAGATGTTTGATGCAGAATTTACTGCATAACTCCTCCATCATTTGGTTGTTGAGGTTTTTAGCATTGTTTGAAACAATCATATAGACAAATGACATTATTTCTAATGAAACCAATTATGACCTCTTTATTAACCCTGGGGGAAGAGGGTGCTTCTACCCACATGGTGAAGTAGTCGATCATGGCGAAGATAATCGATAACCATTGCTGGCTTTGGGCTTTATGGGCCCTATCACGTCCATCCCCACATAGAGAAGGGCTAGGGTGAACTTATATTGCGGAGCTCCCTTGGAGGGGCATGGATAACATTCCCGTGAATTTGGCATTACTAACATCTATTGACGTGATCATCATAGTCAGCCTTGAGAGAGAGACAACAATACCCTATTCTGAGGATCTTCTTGAAAAGTAGGGGGCCGCTCGTGTGTGGGCTGCATACTCCACCATGGATTTCATCCGTGAGTCTCTGAGCTTGGTCTTTGTCTAAACATCTCAAAAGACCTAGTCTTGCATCTCTTTTGTAGAGTGCGTCTCCGCACAAGTAGAATTTCATAGCCATTCGATGAATCCATTTTCTTTCAGCTTGACTTGCCTCAGCGGGTGTAGATCCATCTCGCAGATACTCCTTGATATCCTGATACCAAGGGTGTTGGATGGAAGGCAGCTCATCCGATACTTCTCCAATGTAGTTCCCATAGGCTGGAGCATTTTGCAAGGCAAATGTGATACTTGGCGTGTCTTCCTTATCAAGTATGTTGATCAAGGAGGCCAGAGTTGCTAGCACATCCGCAAAGTAATTCTTATTCTGAGGAATGTGGAGGAAGGATATTTCTTCAAACACCAAAGCCATCTGTATAACATGTCGATGGTAAGGCAGCAAATATAGCTCTTTGGTATGATAGATCCCAGTGGTTTGTCCGATTGCCAATTTGGAATCCCCAAAGACAGTTACCCGTCTGATGCCCATAGATTGTGCTAGTTTCAACCCCATGATACAGCCTTCATACTAAGCTGTGTTGTTGGTACTGGCAAACTGTAATTTGACGGCAACGAGATACTGCTCCCCTGTAATGGATTCTAGAACTGCTCCAGTTCTAGAACCTTCCATGTTCACGGCTCCATCAAAATATATCTTTCATGGTTGGTGTGTATCGTCCTGATGATGTTGATGAACTGTCATTACCCTTTTGTCGGGGAAGTATGTCTCCAAGGGTTTGAAATCCCCCAAAGGTGAGGCGGCCAGTTGATACACAATTCATTGACCTTCTTTGAGCCACGTATATGATGTCAAATTGTTGTAGGATAAACTGCCATTTCGACAGTCAACAATTCAACATGGGTTTGCTGAACACGTACTTGAGAGGATCCACGTGGGATATGAGATGGGTTGTGTGACCATGGAGATAATGTTGTAATCTCATGGAAGCCCATGCTAAAGCACAACAAGTTTTCTCAATCATAGTGTACTTGTGTTCACTGTTGTTGAATCTTTTGCTGAGGTAATAGATAGCTCTTTCTTGGACTCTATCATCTTTCTGTCCCAGCATGCAGCCCATGGCGTTGTCATTAATTGATATGTACATAAACATGGGAACACCATCCCTGGGAGGTACCAAAATAGGAGCTTTGACTAGATTCTTTTTAATGAGAAGGAAGGCTTTCTGACACTCGTCATTCCATTTCATGGAGGAGTTCTTCCTTAACAACTTGAAGATAGGCTCACAGGTTGCTGTGAGTTGGGAGATGAATCGGCTAATGAAGTTGATTATTCCCAAAAATCCCCGTATTTCCCTCTCTATCTGAGGTATGGGCATTTCCGTAATGGCCTGGATTTTTTTAGGATCTAGCTCAATCCCTTCATGGCTCACTAGAAATCCTAGCAGTTTACCTGATTTAACACCAAAGGCGCACTTGGCTGGGTTTAGCTTCAAGTTGTACTTACGCAACCTGTTGAAGAGCTTTTTGAGATGATCTAGGTGGTCTTCCTCTCTTCGGAATTTGATAATGATGTCATCCACAAAGATTTCAATCTCTTTGTGCATTAGATTGTGGAAAAGAGCCATCATGGCTCACTGATAGGTAGCTCTGGCATTGACGAAGCCGAATGACAACCGTCTGTAGCAAAAGGTTCCCCAAGGAGTGATGAATGCAGTTTTCTCACGATCTTCTTCAGCAACCATGATTTGATGGTACCCCGTAAAGCAGTCAACAAAAGAGTACATATCATACTGAGCTGTATTGTCAATGAGTATGTGGATGAATGGTACGAGAAAGCTATCTTTAAGACAAGCTTTGTTTAGATCCCTGTACTGTAACGCCCCCAAAATAGGTATACATCACCCATTCTAAGTCGTCAAATACATGGTACAAAATTTAAATATAAATTCCTTATGTAATACGACAAAAACATAGCTGAGAGTTTTTACACGAATATTATCTAGTAGACAGTATTCAAACTCAAATGGAGTCCTCATTACAATTATTATCACACTATTTTATAAAAATAGTGAGGACTACAACAGCCACCATCTCGGATCGTCACTTCGTTCCCCGACTAGTCCTGGCTACGTTCTCATATCCTGAAGAGAATAATGAAAGCAAAAGGATGAGCTCAATTATCCCAGTAAGAATATTATGACTAAGATAATGCAGAATAAATTATCGTTAGCCTTCAACAGTGTTACACTGAAAATAAACAAGTTTAACTTCAGCGGAACAAGCAATCCATTAGAAGGGTCGAGTATAGTATGATATCTGCTATCTTCTATGATTTAATAATAGTTTATCATCGACTTTATCACTGAGACTCAGCTCAATAAATAATCCACATTCATCACTGAATTATCCGTGCACTACGGGCCAATGATATTCATTAGTATCGCAACCACGAATTATCCATGCACTACGGGCCAAGGATATTCGTGTTTTCACCAATGGTCATTATCATACTGAATAATCCCTGGTTATAATCATACCAACAACTGTCCATCAATGCACTACGGGCCAATGAGGACTTTTACCACGACATTTATAACATTACAGGTCATGATTAGACCGAATAATCACTGGTCATAATCATACAAATCAACAGTCCATCTATGCACGTAAGCCAAAGATGACTTTCATCATAATATAAGCACGAGGATGATGACAATGATATAAGAATTCAATTAAAAGAAAGCAAATGATAAATTTTTAAAGATTTATAATTTAATTTATCCTGAATTCAATAATGTCCAAATTGTCAACATGATACTGCTTTGTGGAGTAAAATTCAAGAATAATATTGTATCAAAAATGATTTGGACAAAAAAAATTAATTTTTATTATGAATAGTACTCCGGGTGAATAGTATTCGAGTGAATAGTACTTCATGAATAGTACTTCAAGAATAGTACCCTGTGAATAGTTCATGTGAATAGTACTTTGTGAATATTACTTTTTTAATAGTACACCGGCATAAAAAGCTTAAAATTTAACAAGAATGTGCAAAAAATATCCTTGTGAAACGATACTAAATAAACCGCAAATTTTAAGAATATTCTACTAATTTCACGGAGTATAGAAGTAATACTTTAACAAAATGAGGGTATAATCAGGAATACGAGATGAAATAATATTACTTACATACTACAGAGTATGGAAAAAAATATTATTTCATACGAATATTAAACAAAAATAATATCTCTTACGAATACGAAAGAAATAATACCCCTTACGAATACGAAAGAAAAAATACCATTTACCTTAGAAGAAGACTGGATACTAGAATAGTGAAGTAGCAGAATACTCTTCTTCTTTCTCTCTATAGCTTCTCTCTCTGTAATTTCTCTTGTGAGTCTTAGTGAGTTGGTGAGAATGAATGAAGAATGAGCTTCTATTTATAGGAAAACATAATTTCGATAATTGCATAATTAGGAGTTCGAATTATTACAGTATAGTACCTTCTTCTATACCTCTATTTTTAATTTAGTCCTTCAAGTATTATCAATCTTGCACCATCTCCCCTACTAGTACATGCAAGTGAATCAATAGTACATGCATGTGAATCAATAGTTCCATTCATGTGAACAAATAATTAATGTATGTGAACTAATAGCAATTAATTGCTCATTTATCTGATTAATTACCTGATTAGTCAATTTAACATCCAGAAATCAATTATTATCGAAATATATATTGAAATCCACTAACACAAATAATCCCAACACAATGGTAATATTTTTATCAACAATTTCATCTTTAATCAACACGAACTTATTCATCATTAATATTACAACTCACAATATTTAACAACCAGATCATTTCCATGAAAGAGGGGGCTTTCCGATATTTCTCCCTATTGGCGGGCAATTAGTTGACAAAACCTCTTTCCTCGATAGAACTTTTTAGACATCGTCAATAATGTAAATAATAATATGAATAACTTTGTCGTCTCAATTATTTATTTAATAATATAAAATAATATGTAGATGATACTATGACAATAATTGAATCAACAATATGAGAGATATTATGCAGTAATTACTATAGCAACAATTGAGTATAACTGAGTGACTTCTCACGTAAGCATCAATAATCAATATCGTGTGCTACTATGCAACCACGGGTATTACTGTACTTTTACCATCGGGTATTTTAACAGTTTAATGGTAAAACTTTCGCCGTTATTTTTATAAAAAGATATTTCTGTCATTTTCTAACTATGACAATACTTCTATTATGGGGTCCACCAATGATTTTGTCGTCGTACAAATATTCCCTGTTAAAACGAATATTCCCCGACCAATTAAATATTTTATAACAACTTACTTATTTTGCAAAATTTGTAAATATTACTCACAACTATAACCTTATATCAAATCCACACCATAATATTCAAAAATATATTTCGTGAAAAATTAATCTTTATTCATAAAAGTTGGGGTCTTACAACCTCCCCTTCTTATGAAATTTCGTTCTCGAAATTAGGGTACGTACCTGGTATGTCGAAGAGGTGAGGATACCTTGACTTCATTTCAGATTCTAACTCCCAAGTTATTTCCTCAACATAGTGGTTTCTGCACAAAACTTTAACTTGAGGTATAACCTTGGAGCGTAGAATATGATCCTTCTTATCCAATATTTTAACAGGTACCTTTTCATACATTAAATCTTCCGCTATCTCGTCCGGTTCTAATTCAATAATGTGGTTCAAGTCTGTCACATATTTATGTAACATAGATATGTGAAAAATGTTATGAACATGAGACATACTTAGCGGTAAGGCAAGTCTATAGATCACAGTTCCTACTCAATCGAGGATTTTAAATGGGCCAATGAATCGAGGATTGATCTTTCCTCTCTTTCCAAATCTTGTAACTCCTTTCTATGGAGCCACACGTAACAACACATGATCTCCAACATTAAATTTCACATCCTTTCGATGAAGATCATCATAGCTCTTTTATCGATCTTATGAGGTTTTTATAAGTTGTCGGATAATTTTAATCATTTTTGTTGTCATGCATATCAATTCCGGCCCCAACAACGTTACTTCACCTACCTCATCCCAACATACTGGAGAACGACACTTGCGTCCATTTAACGCCTCGAATGGCGCCATGCCAATACTTGCTTGATAACTATTAGTGTAGGAGAATTACACTAATGGCAAGAACTTGTCCTAACTTCCTTTGAAGTCAAAGACACAGAGTCTTAATAGATCTTCAAGATTTTGAATAGTCCTCTCCGACTGTCCGTCCATTTGAGGATGATATGCCGAACTAAATCGTAAATTTGTGCCCATAGCTTTTTTGCAAACTAACCCAAAATCGTGAAGTGAATCTTGGGTCTCGATCGTAAACTATGGATACTGGAATACCATGCAGTCTTATAATCTCATTTATATATATATGAGTAAGACTTTCAAGTGAATAAGTTTCTCGTATAGGTAAGAAATGAGCAGACTTGGCCAATCTATCGTTAATAACCCAAATCGCATCTATGCCTTGAGAAACCTTAGGAAGACTAGTAACGAAATCCATCGTAATGTGCTCCCACTTCCATTCTATAATTTCAAGTGGTTGTAATAGACCTTTTGGCACTTGATGCTCCACCTTGACTCGTTGACATGTTAAACACCTTGAGATAAACTCCGTGATCTCGCTTTTCATATTGCTCTAGCAAAATATATGTCAAAGATCACGATACATTTTGGTACTCCCAGGATAGATTGCAAATGGTGTGTTTTGTGCCTTCATCATGATTTATACTTTAAATCAGGGTCGTTAGGAACACAAAGTCTGGAGTTGACTCGAAGTATTCCTTCTTCATCGATTCTTACTTCTGGGATATCACTTTCTTGTACTTTCTTCTTCATACGCATCAGCTCCAGGTCTGTAGCTTGAGCAGCTTTAACTTTATCGATTAAAGTCGGTCATACTCGTATATTTTCCATCATCACGTGGGTCCCTAGAGTCTTTAACTCTATCTCCATCCTTTGTAAGTCATACAAAATGGGCCTTTGCGTTGACAATATTGTACTCGTACCTGTAATAACCCGGGATTTTGAATAATCCGATTTTTTTGAATAATTTTTTTTTAATTAATATTAATATTAATTATCAATATTGTGTTGTGTATCTGTGATACTAGTTTTGAGAATTAGTCAATTTGTGTATTGACTAAGAAATAAGAGTAGAGTTGTGCTTAACGGATAATAGAAATCGTAACCTTGAGTCCGGATAGGGATTCGATAAAAAATATAATTAAAATAATTATATTAATGAGTGCGTGTTTGTACTGTATGGTATTATTGATTAATGATTGATCGGATAGGGTACAATATTAGTAAACCCTAATAAGGGATTAGAAACCTTAATCTCAATATTAAAAACCCGACCACGTAGTTAGGAACCCTAATCAAAAGTCAATAAACCCTAATTTTTAGTTCGGGGATCCTAAACCCTAATTAGGAAGCCCTAATCCTAACTAGCAAGCCCTAATGTGATTAGTAAATGTTAATATAATTAGGAAATCCCAATTATGCTTTAGAAATAGTAATTTTTATTTAAAACCCTAATTATATTTTAGAAATCTTGATTTTCTATATTAAAACCCTAATTTAGAAAATCCTAAAAGTTAAGGGTGTTAAACCTAAGGGTTAAAACCTTAGGGTTAAACCCTATGGGTTTAGACAATTACCAAGAGGCCATTAAAATTTCATGTTCAAAGTCCAAAATACCATTTGATTAGATTTTTAGTAAAAAGATTTGCAAATCTAGTGAGTCATCACTATGGATAAGACCATGTGCAGAAAATTCTATACCTAATCTAGTCTAGAATGCCACCTTGCATGCTTGGATTCATTGTATCTAATGATTATAAAAGAGTAAGAGAGAGAAAGTTACTAAAGTTTGCTTATTTGCTATCTTACTTTCAACAAACTCTCTCTCTCCCAACCTCCGAATTTGTTAAGTAAATCAGTCACTAAGTAGCCTCCTAGAACACCAGAATCAGTTTAGGAGATCAAGGATCAAAGATTGGACAAGAGAGGTATAAACCCTAACTCACCATTTGATCTTGTATGCTAAGAAAAAATTTGTGACAAGGTGTTTAGATTTGAGTTAGAAGTTGTTTTATGATGATCTATGTTGATCTATAATGGTTCCATAGCATTAAAGTGCCTTAAAATGGTGTTTTTCAAAAAACTGTTATTGAGGTTGAAATGCGGTCTGACAACCGAATGTCAATGGCCACGGATCCTTCCTCGTTTATGATTTTTGATGTTTTAAAGTTGTAATCCATACTATGTCATGAGCTCTTTAATCTGGAAGTGGAATCACAGCCATCCCATGTCCAGATCGTGAGTTATTAACGGTCAAAACCCGTTGACCGAAGTTGAACGGGCGAATTCTAGGTAACCCAAAAATTCATTTTCAGTGTCTCACAACGTTTTGTAAGGTCCAGATCTGTCAGTTTTGATGTGTATATGTTGATGTTATTGTAATCATATTGTAGCCTGTAATGTGTACTTTAGATCTCTTATACAACTAACATGTGGGATGTATTGGATGGTCAAACTAGGCCATCCGGTCACGAAGCTGTTTTCTGGAAATTTCAGAAATTGTAAGAACAGCCTTCTGACAGCCTTTGACCGAGCTGGATCTGGCGATGTTAATGTTGTTTGATTAATATTTTGTTATAGTTATGTTCTATGACATGTGGACTACATATTTAAACCATAATAACACTTAATAGTTGACCAGAACACTAAGTTAATTGAGTCTCAAAGTGGACCCTCGAAGCTGTCGGGGTTTCTGGGTTACCCAGAAAACCTAGGAGCTGTCTGACAGTTAGTTTGGATGACTAGAACTTCATGATCTGATGTTGTATGATGGAGATAATGCTTGGTAATTTTAGTACTATAAACCTACTACCAGATCAGTGTTCAAACAAACCCAAAACATGATCAAGGTGAGAATTACAAACGGTCAAACAAGCATGCTTGAACACTGACTTGTCAGTGTTCTTGAGGTCAAGAACATTTAAGACGACAGAAAGCGTCGCTAAAGGCCTACATCGACATATTATTTAATTTTTAATTTTTGAATTTCTTGAAATTACTTAAAAATAGAAAATAAATTCTAAAAATTACAAAAATGGTTTTAAAAATCATTTTAAATTCTGAAAAATAATTTTTTATTATTTGGGATATTTTCCATTAATACTTATATTTGAATATTAATGATATTTAATTTTTTTAATTAGTGTATTAAATAAATTATAGAAAAATGATTTTAATATTATAAAAATCATTTTAAATAAGAATAAATTATTTAAAAATATTTTGAGTTATAAAATGTAACTTTTAATATTTTTAGAGAATTATCATTAATAATTTAATATTAATGGTATTAGATTTATTTATTTATTATATTAAATAAATGAATTAAAAATAATTTTAAGTTATAATTAAAGACTTTTAATATTTTTATAATAATTTCATTAATATTTAAATATTAATGGTGATGATTTAAAAATGATTTTAATTATTTAAGTAGAATATTGGTGATTTAAAAATATTTTAAGTTATTAACAATAACTTTAATATTTTGACAAGTATGTCATTAATATTTTAATATTATTAAATATTAATGATGATGGAATTAATTAATATTTAAATTATTTAAAAATGATTCCGGTATTTGAAAAATTATTATAAATTATAATAATTATTAGAAAATTATTAAAAGCTTGCGAAAAATATTATGAACGATATTTGACTTATCTAATATTAAAGCTTTGAGACCGAATTTAAGTGATAATAAATGTGTAAATTGTCGGATAGGGTGACCAAGACATCGAAATGAGACCGAAGTCCAACCAGACCGAACTAGTCAGACTTGATAAGTGTTTATATAAGTTATAAACACTAATGTGGCTATGTGGTAATGTGCCTAGGAGACAGACTGACTATAATTACAATATTATGTGTTGTGAATTATTGGGCTAATTGTGAGACCAATATTGTGATTATAGGTCTTTCAAACGCAGATAAATACATTATATAGCTGTACTTCACGGAGAAGACAAGTTTCCTTAACTTAACCTTGAGTTATATTCATTCAATTAATATGGTGGTTAATTATTGTTAATTAGACCACGTCCAAGAATTTATTATTGATTATTCGCAGTTAGTGCATGTTTATTAATTCAAATTGAATTAGTGATTCTGAGAATATACTTGTAGAATAATTATTGTTAGATATTCACATCCGTAGAAGCTATTATTGATTTCAAATAGTAGAGTTAAATTCTGTATATTATTAAATCGTATTGAAACATGTCTTAGCTAATTATTTTGGCTAGACGAATATTTGTTAGAACTTGATAGGTTTGAGAAGAGAAGAGAAGAGAATTCAATTATTATTGAAAGATCAATGCCAGTTGTTTCGGCTAGATCGAAAAAGAAAACTTGATAGGTAAGAGAAGAGAAGAGAAGAGAAGTGATTAGATATTAAAATTATTGTATTTCGTTGTTAAATCAAATTCTAATTCAAAGACTAAGAAGAACAACATTTTATATATAGGGAACACATTTGGTCGTATATCGACTTTTGCTCGTGTTTTGAGTATTATGCATAATATAGGGTACAAGGAGTTGGTCGCTCTAAGTACTTGTAGAGGGGTATGATTTAATCTTTATGATTATATGATACACTTGGGTAGATTAAAGTAAATCTTTGATAGTTACTCGAGAAGAGAAGTTCTAGATCCTTTGTGATCACTCAGCATAAATTCTGGAAAATATTTCCATCTGGTTATTTGGGTATATCAAAGTAAATCTTTGATAGTTACTCGAGAATAGAATTTCAAGATCATTTAAGATCATTCCATATAAACTCTAGAGAATATTTTTCAATTGTTATTCAATAGAATGTCGTATAAACTTGAAAGCATTGTATTCTTTTATTATTGTATTGCATAGGTTGCTAGAAGATTGGTTAAAGAAGAATAAATTGTTCAGATATTTCAAAGTTCCCCGAACTTTGGTGTCATTCTATCCAAATAGATAGTCTGTTGTTCTGATTCTTATACATTCATTGTATGTCTTAACTTACGGGGCAAATTTGTTGCTCACCCTTGCTAAATAAAACTTTTCAGCTAGGGACGAAGTGGCAGGAGGTGTTGTGAAGGACAAAGGCAAAGGCATAGTGATAGCATAGTTTTATGAACATTATTATTATGTTGTATTTGTGAACCCTTTTTGTATAACTAAAGGGTATGTTTGTAATGTTAAGGTTAGAGAACTTGTGATAATGTATTAACTATATCAGTTGATGAAGTGTATGTTTCTATTTATAATTAAATGGGTAGTTAAATGTTATTTATGTTGTGGATCGTGAGCACCAAACTTGGGAGTCAGGTAACCCGGATTTGGGGGCATCACATGTTTGTATCAAAGCTGTAGGTTACAAACCTTAAGTGGGGTGGAGAAACCCTATGATTATAATCATAAGCGAAATCTAGAAAACTCATTTAGAGTTCTAAGTGAGGGATTGTTGAAGTGCATCAATAGTAAGATATGTGGACACATAGTGTGAGAAGTTCTTACTGGTGAAGTGTAACGATCTAAAATTTTGATTTGTAATTTAAATATTTATTGAGTTATATAAATATTATTTGAGGTGTTTATTGCTAAATAAATATTTTATTGAAGTGATGACTGATGAATCTAAATGTATTAGAGAATTTTCTAAATTAAATGAATTTGTAATTTAGAGGTTGTATTATTACGTGAGGTGTTATGATGTTGTGTTGATTTCATAATTTAGATGGTATGTTAAATTATTAAATAAAGTTATAATGAAAATTATAATTTGGTGATATTTGCAAAAAGGCTATATTTAATTAAAATATAGTATGTGATTAATTTAGTGGGTTAATGTTTGATATGAAAATAATATGTGATTATAGTTTATAAACTAAAGTGTTTATTAAAATAAGTAAAAATAATTTAAATTAGTTTTTGTCAAACAAGGCTTAAGTATTTTAATTCTAAAAAATTAAATGGTTTTGCCAAACAAGCCTTATGGCTTTTGGTATTTCTAATTTTTAAAATTTAAAATAAAACAAATAAAATAATAAATATAATATATTTATATATTATATGTTAGTTTTGTAACTAATATAATAAGTAGGCTTATTATTGCCATAACAGTTTTATTTTTTTTGACGCAAACTATTATCAGTTAGTTTAGGCTTACTACAGTTAGTACCTAGTCTAATACCGACAGAACAAAGAAAAGATTTTCAGTGAAAGTTGAGAGAATTGAGAGGGAAATTAAGAAATTTCACATCAATTCCAGTGTTTAGCAACGATTATGTATAAGCAATTTGAAGGTATGTTAACTCTATATTATATATGCACATATATGTTCTACGATAACTATTTTAGACTCTGTGAATTGCAAATTTATTGAATTGTTGCTTTACAATGGATTACTTGCGGTTATACATGTTTATGATGATAGAGATTATATTTAAACAATAATTGCATGCTAAAATCGTTTTGCAGTAGGAAGAAATAATGTCAATATATATATGTTTTCATATTGCTCATGTAAGTATCAATTTTAGTGGCCAATTAGTATGTGAAATTATAAATTGAAGCTGGTATATGTTAGTTTAATGAGATACGAGTATAACGTAATTTGAATGGAGTGTTTTGGCCAAATAATGAATTCACAGTGATGATTTTAGGAGGAATGTCAAGAAAATTGAGTTTTTATGAAAAACATGAATTTTAAAAAAATTAAAATAGTAGTAGTTGTTGATAAATTGTGCTAATCGGTTGTAAATGTTAGCAAACGTGTTTCTGATAGTGTTATATTTATCTTATGTGTTAGTATCACTGTTTGGTAGGTAATATTCGTGCTAGTTGGCTTAATAAAATGTGTCGAAGCTCTGTTTTGAAAAACTGGATTCTGCGAGTCGCGCGGGCGCGTAGCCCTTAGGCATGGGCGCGCAGATGTCGTGCGGGCGTGCAACATCCCCATATAAAACTCGTGCGGTCACGCGAGTGGCCATTTTCAGACACTGAAGTCTGTTTAATTTGTAGACTTTTGTTGTTCGTTGTAGCTTTGCTTAAGGTTATGGAATGTTAGAATCATGTAACAACAAGATTAAATAAAGTCATGTTATGTGGTTTATGAATTCAAAATTTTTAAAGTGATTAGTAAATCGAGAATGCATTGTGTGATAGTTTGGTATACATAATGGAAGTTAGACAAGTGTTGCAAAGTAAAACACTTGGAGTTTCTGAACTGTGAATGGTAATGAACCTGTTATGATATGTTAGCATGTCTAATAGGTATTGAGGTTCTAAAATTACGTGTAGGTGATCGTGAGTCTAACTTTATAGCTTATGCTCAAGGCAAGTTTCTAAATAAAACTTTTCAGCTAGGGACGAAGTGGCAGGAGGTGTTGTGAAGGACAAAGGCAAAGGCATAGTGATAGCATAGTTTTATGAACATTATTATTATGTTGTATTTGTGAACCCTTTTTGTATAACTAAAGGGTATGTTTGTAATGTTAAGGTTAGAGAACTTGTGATAATGTATTAACTATATCAGTTGATGAAGTGTATGTTTCTATTTATAATTAAATGGGTAGTTAAATGTTATTTATGTTGTGGATCGTGAGCACCAAACTTGGGAGTCAGGTAACCCGGATTTGGGGGCATCACATGTTTGTATCAAAGCTGTAGGTTACAAACCTTAAGTGGGGTGGAGAAACCCTATGATTATAATCATAAGCGAAATCTAGAAAACTCATTTAGAGTTCTAAGTGAGGGATTGTTGAAGTGCATCAATAGTAAGATATGTGGACACATAGTGTGAGAAGTTCTTACTGGTGAAGTGTAACGATCTAAAATTTTGATTTGTAATTTAAATATTTATTGAGTTATATAAATATTATTTGAGGTGTTTATTGCTAAATAAATATTTTATTGAAGTGATGACTGATGAATCTAAATGTATTAGAGAATTTTCTAAATTAAATGAATTTGTAATTTAGAGGTTGTATTATTACGTGAGGTGTTATGATGTTGTGTTGATTTCATAATTTAGATGGTATGTTAAATTATTAAATAAAGTTATAATGAAAATTATAATTTGGTGATATTTGCAAAAAGGCTATATTTAATTAAAATATAGTATGTGATTAATTTAGTGGGTTAATGTTTGATATGAAAATAATATGTGATTATAGTTTATAAACTAAAGTGTTTATTAAAATAAGTAAAAATAATTTAAATTAGTTTTTGTCAAACAAGGCTTAAGTATTTTAATTCTAAAAATTAAATGGTTTTGCCAAACAAGCCTTATGGCTTTTGGTATTTCTAATTTTTAAAATTTAAAATAAAACAAATAAAATAATAAATATAATATATTTATATATTATATGTTAGTTTTGTAACTAATATAATAAGTAGGCTTATTATTGCCATAACAGTTTTATTTTTTTTGACGCAAACTATTATCAGTTAGTTTAGGCTTACTACAGTTAGTACCTAGTCTAATACCGACAGAACAAAGAAAAGATTTTCAGTGAAAGTTGAGAGAATTGAGAGGGAAATTAAGAAATTTCACATCAATTCCAGTGTTTAGCAACGATTATGTATAAGCAATTTGAAGGTATGTTAACTCTATATTATATATGCACATATATGTTCTACGATAACTATTTTAGACTCTGTGAATTGCAAATTTATTGAATTGTTGCTTTACAATGGATTACTTGCGGTTATACATGTTTATGATGATAGAGATTATATTTAAACAATAATTGCATGCTAAAATCGTTTTGCAGTAGGAAGAAATAATGTCAATATATATATGTTTTCATATGGCTCATGTAAGTATCAATTTTAGTGGCCAATTAGTATGTGAAATTATAAATTGAAGCTGGTATATGTTAGTTTAATGAGATACGAGTATAACGTAATTTGAATGGAGTGTTTTGGCCAAATAATGAATTCACAGTGATGATTTTAGGAGGAATGTCAAGAAAATTGAGTTTTTATGAAAAACATGAATTTTAAAAAAATTAAAATAGTAGTAGTTGTTGATAAATTGTGCTAATCGGTTGTAAATGTTAGCAAACGTGTTTCTGATAGTGTTATATTTATCTTATGTGTTAGTATCACTGTTTGGTAGGTAATATTCGTGCTAGTTGGCTTAATAAAATGTGTCGAAGCTCTGTTTTGAAAAACTGGATTCTGCGAGTCGCGCGGGCGCGTAGCCCTTAGGCATGGGCGCGCAGATGTCGTGCGGGCGCGCAACATCCCCATATAAAACTCGTGCGGTCACGCGAGTGGCCATTTTCAGACACTGAAGTCTGTTTAATTTGTAGACTTTTGTTGTTCGTTGTAGCTTTGCTTAAGGTTATGGAATGTTAGAATCATGTAACAACAAGATTAAATAAAGTCATGTTATGTGGTTTATGAATTCAAAATTTTTAAAGTGATTAGTAAATCGAGAATGCATTGTGTGATAGTTTGGTATACATAATGGAAGTTAGACAAGTGTTGCAAAGTAAAACACTTGGAGTTTCTGAACTGTGAATGGTAATGAACCTGTTATGATATGTTAGCATGTCTAATAGGTATTGAGGTTCTAAAATTACGTGTAGGTGATCGTGAGTTTAACTTTATAGCTTATGCTCAAGGCAAGTTTCTAAATAAAACTTTTCAGCTAGGGACGAAGTGGCAGGAGGTGTTGTGAAGGACAAAGGCAAAGGCATAGTGATAGCATAGTTTTATGAACATTATTATTATGTTGTATTTGTGAACCCTTTTTGTATAACTAAAGGGTATGTTTGTAATATTAAGGTTAGAGAACTTGGGGTAATGCATTAACTATATCAGTTGATGAAGTGTATGTTTCTATTTATAATTAAATGGGTAGTTAAATGTTATTTATGTTGTGGATCGTGAGCACTAAACTCGGAAGTCAGGTAACCCGAATTTGGGGGCATCACAGTACCCGCATATGATCTTCTACTCAATACGTCAGCTACTACATTCGCTTTTCCAGGATGGTATTAGATGTATTATCATAATCTTTCAACAGCTCGAGCCAACGTCTTTGGCGCATGTTACGTTCGTTCTAGGTGAAGAAATATTTAAGGGTTTTGTACTGGGTTCAAGGTCGATACTAAATTTGATTTCACGCTCTGGGTAGGCTATGAAGTTCTTTATGGAATACGTCAGGAAATTTATTAACAATAGAAATATCATTCAAATCTGACGTATTTTTGTTTAAATTTGTGAAATGAGATAAGAAAGCTTGATTTCCATTTTTTAATAAATGAATAGCTTTAAGGCTTGATATGATAGTGATTGACTTTAGTGGTTTGGTTGCTTGAATTCGCATAATAGGTTGGTTAGGAATATGAAAGCTAACAACCTTACGAAAATAATCAATTTTAGCATGATGAGTAGTTAACTAATCAATCTCTAAAATCACATCAAATACAAGTATTTTCAAAGAGATAAGATCGACAGATAATGTGCAGTTGCCGATTTGAATCAAACAAGATTTATAAACAGTGGATGTAATGAAGGTTTCTCCCAACGGAGTATCAACAGATTAGTCAAAGTCTAATTTCTCCAGAGTTAAATTTAAATGTTGAGCGCAAGTAGGAGAAATAAAAGAATGGGTAGAACCGATATCAAATAAGGTATAGATTTCACAAGAGTTTATGATTAACTTACCCGTGATAACTTCGTTCGGTTCCTCGCTTTTTGGGAAGTTACGAAAAGTGCTCTCACTTGAACCACCGATTTTGACTTGTCTAGGACACCCTTTATAGTCATCATTACTGCTGGAATTGACTTTCTCTATAGGGCATATTCCACCCTCAACTGCTTTGTCGTACTCCTGATCCATGATCTGAATCATTAATCTTCGATCCATATTAAATTGGGGTTGACCGCACTGTACAAGGTAATTTAAAACACGATGTTGGGTTCTGCTAATTGTTATCCAAAAAGAGAAATACATATCATCTATTTTAACCTTCTTGGATTCGACTTCTCTTTCAACAATATCAATGCGTCGTGTGGCTTTTACCCATGCATCCTTCATTCTCACTCGTTCAGTTGTTTCTTCTTTCAGCAGATCCTTGACATTTGAATTCTCAGATTTCTGCTTTATCATCTTATACTCTGCCAAAGAGTGCTTCTATTCAACCATCACATATCGGGTAACACAAGCTTGATTTGTTACATCCTTTTGCTCCACGACCACCTGTCGTTCTTCAGCCTGCTCTTCTAACTCATGAATACGATTTTGCAGTTCTACATTTTGAGCATAAAGTTCTCCTAATAAATTTTTCTAAGGTTCCTCTTCTTCCCCACTCTCAGTTGCAACCTCTGCGACTAGCTTGGGTGCAACTATTAATTCTTCACTCACCACATGGATATCTCTAATTTCTTCTTCGCCAGACATCCTACAATCAAGTTTAATAACTTAATTAGTACTCCCCAATAAAATCTTTGTTATAACAAAATATTATACTCCAATATTTATTCTTTAAATGAATCCCCTCGATTCGCCACTTAAAACTATATATGGGTTCATCTCTTGATTTTCAGATGTCATTTTCAAATACTACCATAAAATAAGGGTTAATTGACATGCCACATCTTATCCATATACTCTGACCAACCAATTAAATAACAAAGAAACTTAGGTAGGTCATGCTAGCGAAGGAATACCCGCCTCTCCCCTCCTATTTCTGGTCTCACATCTCAGTTATGGATCATATCCCTAAGCTTTGATACAAACTGTGACGCCCTCAAAATAGGTATACATCACCCATTTTGAGTCGCCAAATACATGGTACAAAATTTAAATACGAATTTCCTTATACAATACGACAAAAACGTAGCTGAGAGTTTTTACACGAATATTGTCTAGTAGACAATATTCAAACTCTAATGTAGTCCTCATTACAATTATTATCACACTATTTTATAAAATAGTGAGGACTACTACAACCACCATCTTGGACCGTCACTCCATTCCTCGACTAGTCCTGGCTACGTTTTTATTTCCTGAAGAGAAAAATGAAAGCAAAAGGGTGAGCTCAACTAGCCCAGTAAAAAGTATTATGACTAAGATAATGCAGAAAAAATTATCGTTAGCCTTCAACAGTGTTCAACTGATAATAAACAGCAAGTTTAACTGCAACGGAACAAGCAATCCATTAAAAGAGTCAAGTAGAGCATGATAACTACTATCTTCTATGATTTAAAAAAAGTTTATCATCAACTTTATCGCTGAGACTTAGCTCGATGAATAATCCACATCACTGAATTTTTCGTGCACTACGGGCCAAGGATATTCATTAGTATCACAACCACGAATTATCCATGAACTACGGGCGAAGGGTATTCGTATTTTGGCCAATGGTCATGATCATACCGAATAATCCATGGTCATAATCATACCAACAACTGTCCATCAATGCACTATGGGTCAATGAGGACTTTTATCACATCATTTGTAATATTAAAGGTCATAATTACACCGAATAATCCTTGGTCATAATCATACAAATCAACAGTCCATCTATGCACGTAAGCCAAATATGACTTTTTATCACAATATAAACATGAGGATGATGACAATGATATAAGAATTCAATTAAAAGAAAGCAAATGATAAATTTTTAAAGATTTATAATTTAATTTATACAAAATTCAATAATGTCCAAATTGTCAACATGATACTTCTTTGTGAAGTAAAATTCAAGAATAATATTGTATCAAAAATGATTTGGACCGAAAAGAAATTAATTTTTGTCATGAATAGTACTCTGGGTGAATAGTACTCGAGTGAATAGTACCCTATGAATAGTATTTTGTGAATAGTACTCGTGAATAGTATTTTATGAATAGTACCTGTGAATAGTACTTTATGAATATTACCCATAAATAGTACTCTGGCATGAAAAGCTTAAAATTTAACAAGAATGTTCAAAAAATATCCTTGTGAAATGATACTAGATGAACCGCAAATTTTAAGAATATTCTACTAATTTCACAGAGTATAGAAACAATACTTTAACAAAATGAAGGTATAATCAGGAATACGATAAAAATAATATTAATTACATACTACAGAGTATGGAAGAAAATATTATTTCATACGAATATTGAACAAAAATAATATCCCTTACGAATACAAAAGAAATAATACCCCTTACGAATACGAAAGAAACAATACTCCTTACCTTAGAAGAAGACTGGATATTGGAATAGTGAAGTAGCAGAATACTCTTCTTATTTCTCTATATAGCTTCTCTCTCTGTAATTTCTCTTGTGAGTCTTAGTGAGTTGGTGAGAATGAATGAAGAATGAACTTCTATTTATAGGAAAATATAGTTTCGATAATTGCATGATTAGGGGCTCGAATTATTACAGTATAGTACCTTCATCTATACCTCTATTTTTAATTTTATCCTTCAAGTATTATTAATCTTGCACCACCTCCCTTAATAGTACATTAATGTGAATTAATAGTTCCATTCATGTAAACAAATAGTTATATGTATGTAAACTAATATCAATTAATTACTCATTTATCTGATTAATTACCCGATTGGTCAAATTAACATTCAGAAATCAATTATTATCGAAATAATGTTGATTTCCACTAACACAAATAATCCCGACACAATGGAAATATTTTTATCAACAACTTCATCTTTAATCAACACAAACTTATTCATCATTAATATTATAACTCACAATATTTAACAACCAGATCATTCCTAGGAAAGAGGGGGCTTTCCGATAAGGATTTCTCCCTATTGTCGCGCAATTAGTTGACGAGACCCCTTTCCTCGACAGAACTTTCTAGACATCATCAATAATGTAAATAATAATATGAATAACTTTGTCGTCTCAATTATTTATTTAATAATATAAAATATTATGCAGATGATACTATGATAATAATTGAATCAATAATATGAGAGATATTATGCAGCAATTACTATAGCAATAATTGAGTATAACTGAGTGACTTCTCACGTAAGCAACAATAATCAATACCGTGTGCTACTATACAACCACGCGTATTACTGTACTTTTACCACCGGGTATTTTAACAGTTTAACGGTAAAATTTTTGCTGTTATTTTTATAAAAAAGTTATTTCTGTCATTTTTTAACTACGACAATACTTCCGTTGTGAGGTCCACCAATGATTGTGTCATCGTACGAATATTATCTGTTAAAACGAATATTCCCCGACCAATATAATATTTTATAACAACTTGCTTACTTTGCAAAATATGTAAATATTACCCACAACTATAACCTTATATAAAATCCACACCATAATATTTAAAAATATACTTTGAGAAAAAATAATATTTATTCATAAAAGTTTGGGTCTTATATGTAATCCACGCAAACTCGCACCTTCCATCCAGGGTTAGGCACGTGGACTATGTTGGATAGCCACTTAGGGTATGTTGACACCATGAAGTTGTCGGCTTGAAATTGTTTCACAATTTCTTCTTTAACTTTTAAATTCCATTCAGGTTTTAATCGCATGAGTTTCTGCCTGACTAGCTTGAATCCCTCTTTGATGGAAAGGCGATGAATGACGATGTAAGTGGACAAACCGACCATATCTTCATGAGACCATGCAAACACATCCTGGAATTGGGTCAATAAAGTAACCATGTCATTCTTTTGGTTTGGAGTAAGATCCGTACCAGTCTGGATTTGTTTGGAATTTTTCGAGGTTCCAAGGTTAAAAGAGGTGGTTTGATCAAGATTTTGTTTGGGATTGTCTTCGACCAATTCTTTGATCTCCTGAGGTATCTCATAATCCTCTTGTTCAATCTCCATCAAGTCTGAGTCTAACTTTACATCAAAATTACAGTCCTTGTAAAGAATATGCACCTCATCAGCAAGTTTAGGAACATCTACCTTTAGAGTCATGAAACAAAATACTTTCACTTAATATATGAAACTATTTAATCATACAGAGTGTGAACATGGAATGACAAAAATAACTACTAATACTATACAACAAAAGTAAGCAGTTATTGTTACCTACAAGGCAGAGGGAGTTTATGCCCTTTTTACCCTTGTCGGCAAATGCAAGGAGTGCTGCTCCAATTGCTAAGGGTGAAGTCCTGGTGGACAACAGTGATTAAGGGGCTATTGTCGTCCTCCCTCTCTTGAATGATGACCATGATGTCTGGACAATCATCATCCGAGATGTCTCTATTTATACCCTCCGTATGGACCAGGACGCGCATGTTTGACCGATGTCTAGTAATCTCTTGTTTGTGCTTTTGATTCCTTTCTTCCACCTCCGGGTCTGGAATCAAGACTTCCTTTCCTTTGATCGGTATTGGCTTAGGGAACAACATAGCTACCACAAGGGCAGGAACCTTTAATAAAGGCTGTACAGGATTATCATCTGTAGGTTTAGGCAACCACCTTGAAGATGAAGGAACCGGCATATGCTTGTGAGGGTTCCTGTGACTGGACCCAAAAGAGTAGCCTAATCCGGCTATCCCGTCTGACTGGGAACTTGAATTGGGCAGTTGATTCCCCTGGTGATCCTTTCCTAACCCTGTCTAGATTGAAAACCCAAGGATATCATCTCTTGACTTGTCGGCATTACCTCAGCAGACACTCTAGGTTTCAGAGGTGGCGCCCCAATGGGTTGATAGTGAGTGTTGCTCACCTCAAGGGCCTGGAAGCTGACAGGCTCAACTTCTACATTAAAACTGATGAATGGTATATCACTTTGTACAGGACATTCTAGCTCAGCATTAACAATGACTAGGCTACTGTTAATGATATATTTGAGCAGCTGATGAAGAGTGGACTGGACTGCTCCAGCCATATGAATCCACGGTCTTTCCAAAAGTAGATTGTATCTTGTAGTGATCTTAAGCACTTGAAAGGATGCACATAATGTATGTGGTCCAATCTCCACAGGTAATTCAATCTCTACTAAGGCATTTCGTTGAGAACCGTCAAAAGCTTTGATAATTATATGACTGTTTGAAATCATATTGAGATTAATGTTCATTTTCTCCAATGTGGCATAAGGGCAGATGTTTAAGGATGATCCTCCATCTATCAGCACTCCTCCAACCACATATCCGGGGGACATTACCGCTATGTGCAACGATTTGCAATGATCATCCCTTTGGGAGGTATGTAATTATCGATGAAGGATGTCACATTACTGCTGAAGATGTGATCAACCATATAATGGAATGTTTCTATATCCACTGTTTTTGGCAAGTGGGCTTCTTCTAATACTTTCAGTAAGACCTTCTTGTGATCTTCAGAAGAGAAAACCAAGCCTAAAAAAGAAATTTGTCGTGGAGCTTCTTTCAAGCTTATAGCCTCCTTGGCTTCATTTTGTCCCATAGTACGGAGGAATTCTTTAATCTTCTCCATGGGCACTTTTCCCTTAGATCTGATGGTAGGCTTCATCACCCGTTGGGGAAGATACAGTGGATTTTCTTTCGACACTGCAGTAGTTGTATTGGATGTAGATCCTTCAGCCTCTGCATAATTCCATGACACTTTCTGTAGGCTGACAATATGATACTGTGGCCTGAATGGCAATATGATTGGCTTTGGTGCATCCACTTTCAAACGGTTTTTAACACCTTTGAGTTGAATTGGTTGAATTGTAAGTGCTGTGGCAACCAAATCTCCCTTAGAGGACATAATTTCTACGACTTCCTTCCATTATGGAGGAAATGTGTCCCCACTCTCAAATGATACATCATCATTGTTTGCCATTTGTAGGTTACCGCTATCAATCATGTTATCGATAAGATGGCGGAGTGCCCATCATTCCTCAGTGCTGTAACCGTGAGAATAGGAATGGTATTGACATACTCCATTAGCATCAAACCGCTTTGAGCAAGGGTTGACTGGAGGTAGCAGTGCTGTAATTTTTCCCTCGTTGATCAGCATCTGCAATATTTCTTCCATTAGTTGGCCTAAATAGGTTAATTCCCTTTTGTAGGAAAAATCCCGACAGGCATTAGCTTTTTCTCTTTTTGCAATCTTTTCCTCTAGTGTTTCACTTTAAGGAGTAAGTGGTGGAGTACTTGTAATAAGAGAAAGGAGGCTAGCATGCTCTTGACTGAACAACTTATGCGTGACTTGATGCTGATTGTAGACACTCGAAATTTTGTTTTCTTGTTACTAACTATGCAAGAGGACAAAAGAATTTTTTTCACACTCTAGAGATAATCCTGGAGGACCATAACATCAATTCCAACCCCGGAGATAGCCCTAGGAGATCTAATTTTCAACCCCAGAGATAACCACGGGAAAGTTAGTTCCAACTCTGGAGATAACCCCATGAGATCAAGTCTAATGCCTGTAGTCAACTCCGAGAGATCAAACTATCCTCATAGATAACCCTAAGGACATTTAGAGTCAACAACATGACAATCTCAGAGATAACCCTGGGAAAAGACCGCTACAACGACGCCTAAGTCAAAAATAACCCCGAGAGGGGCAAAATGGTGATTTTATCAAACATAAACTCATCCCAAATCAAATCAACTCATTTCAACTCAAAAGAAGTCCCACAAGAACCATATCTTAACTTTTGAGCGCAAACTACGCAAAACAGCTCAACGGACTCCTTGATGGAGACCCGGAAATGCTATTTCAGTTATGGATCCATCTTCCCGGATTCAAATAAGGGCAAATCATATTCCATTGCGTAGCTCTCAGAAAGTGCTTTCTGGAATGGTATGACACGCTTCCATTGGACTCCCGGGGCACCCCGGGCAGCCGTAGGTAGGCCTGCAGCTCCCCCCTCTATAAATAGAGGGCTTGGGGTGGCCATTTTGAAAAGAAAAAAGGCGAGGAAGCCCTATCCATTTTGATTTTTACACACTTTAAATTAAGTGCTTTCTTTTTCCAAACACTTGTGTGCTTGTGTTTTGCTATATTTTACCGGTGAAAACCAAGTATTTATTCATGCAAAGCAATCCGAAGTCTTATTGGCAGCCCACTGTAAGACATCTCAGATTTCTTTCAGCTTTTCTTCACTTCCATCCACACATACTTATTCACGTTGAGAGTCATGGTGCGTGTGTATGCCCGGATCATCGATCCGTGGCTTTTATTGCTTTTATATATATATACATTTCACGTTATGCTTGGAGTTTACTTCATGGCAGTTGATTGTTAATATATATATATATATATATATATATATATATATATATATATATATATATATATATACAGCTTATATATACTTCATGGCAGTTGATTGTTAATATATATAATTGTTTACAACTTTTGTACATATTGCATCATCATGTGAGCCTAAGAATCATGTGATCACAGATTCAGTTTCTGAATCTAGATTCGGTTTCCGTGATGGACATTTTTAGCTGCAGCCAGTTTTTAAATTATTCACTGTGTCTAAATTTCCTTAGATGGCTCTCATGCCCACAAGGAGTTTGGCACTGCTATGTACCTTTTTTCCTCGAAGATGCCTTGCATCTCGAAAATAATAAAAGCAATCAAGCCGAACACATAATAAAATGGAAGCATCAAAGACCTCAATTACTATTGAGCACAAGTGTTTGAAAAAACCTATTTTACAAAACATCACTGCCATATCTCGTTAAAATTGAACTTTTATGCAAAATTCAAGCCCTTTGTATATAGGTGCAAATGAGGCATAGCACTACTTCCAGATTACTAAACATAAACCCCCCCATACACACATTAAGATAAAAGTTTAAATTTAAAAGTGGTGGTAACCGTGTCACCACGGAAGTCCGAGGGTGCCTAACACCTTCCCTCCGCTTAATCAAGCCCTAAGGCCCTAACAAATCTCGGTTTCACAGACCAGTTAAGCAGTGTCACATCACTAGGTCTATGTGCAAACCTTTTCTCGGTTGAGTTGGTGCAACCATTTAAAAATACCAACTAGCAACTCTTACAGTCCAATCGTCAACATATACACGTCAGACCTTTTCACAACTTGTTTTTTTCAAACAAATCTCACCTAACATGAGAACACCAAAGGAGAAGAACACAAAAAGGGACAAATAAAAATCCCGACGTCGACAGGTGGTGACTCTGCCGGGGACATCCAGTAAGAGGGCTTAAGCCGCTATTAAAAACTTTTCAAAAACATTTATTTACTTGTGCGTGGATGTTTCATTTACATTTGAATGAATGTGTATTAATGCATTTACTTACTGCACTTAGTGCTTCACACTATATCTGCCTGTGATATTAGTGCTTTGCACATGTCATCATTTCAATACGGTGAGACGCGTTGTATGTGAATGCATGTTGTGTGGTCCCTCCACTAGGAGGCTATCTTGTCGGTGTTTGATTACTAGACTCGTAAGGAGACTAATTCCATTGAAGCTCAGGAAAGGCACTACCCAGATTCGCTGAAGTTGAAAGACTAGATTAACTTCCCGTCGAGTAAATTGCGATGATCTGGGAACCTTCATGCCAAAAAGCCTCGATATTAAACTAAGATAGGTCAGCCTCTGATAAACCAAACGCGGAGGGAAATCTCTTTATACCTTCCCATTTCAATTACTTATAATTTCATTTCCATGTCAATCTCAACGTAATGGAAAATATAAAGGAATATGTGTACGTGCATTTCTTTTCATATCAAAACCTGTCATGTTATACTGTCATTAAAACAACTGACATCCATTTTGTAGGGTAAAACTCCTAAACAAACACATTACATAGCATGTAACATTCCTACATTCCCTCAAGACTAAACTACATAAGTCTTTTTGTAGGGAAGCAATTGGTCCAGTTACCCGTTGAAAGTCTAAAAAGGCACTAAACCCACCGTCAAACATGGATACAAGTGCCCAGCCTGATCCTTCTTATGTTTCCCGCGAGGAGTTCGAAGGATTAAGGAATCAAATAGCAGAATTGGTTGTCTTTCTAAAAGAACAAAGTACAAACACTCGGGCCCAGATAATGCTTATTCAATCAGTGTCATTCACAAAACCCAGATACCTAAACCTCATTCTAATAAAGGAACCTAAAAAAACCCCTGAAATCACAAAACTCAGGGATGATCGAGAAACTGAGGATATAAGAAAGAAAGTCCAACAATTGGAGGAAACTATCTGATTAATCAAAGGGACTGGAAACTATGGAAGTGTCACCTATTCAGTTCTCTGCATATTCCGAGGGGCTTGATATCCTGAAAATTTAAAAATCCCAGAGTTTGAAAAGTACAATGGGGCAGGCGATCCCTATACGCACCTAAAAGTGTACATTGGCAAACTAGGGTCTTATGCTGAAGATGAAAGCCTCAGAATGCAACTTTTTTAAAAGAGTCTCACTGGAGAGGCTAAAGCATTGTATGCCCAACTTGATAATGCCAAAATCCAAAACTGGGAAGAATTGGCCCATGCCTTTCTCAATCAATACAGTTTTCAATCACAAATGACACTAGATCGGAACCAAGTGACTAAAGTCAAAAAGCAAAGTACTAAATCTTTTTGAGAATATGCCCAAAGGTGGAGACGTCTGGCGGCGCAAATCATTCCATCAATGACAAAAACTAAAATGGTGATGACTTTCATAGACATTCAAGAGGCGCCTTACTATGAGAGAATCCTAGCAGGCATAGGAAAGCCATTCTTACAAAAGATCAAACACGGCAAAATGGCAGAGATGGACCTGAAGGCATGCATGATTAAAGACTTCACTGCGTTGCAAGCATAATGATAATGAAGATGTATCCCTTATTTCATAGGGCCAAGCTAGGAGACCAACCTACAGTCCCCCAATTTCAAAAAAGAAAGATAATCTGCCATTTCAACAACAGGCTGCATTCAACCAATGCCAAGATAGAAAAAGAAAATTTGAAAGAACGAAAAATCGGGTGTTCACTCCACTAGGCGATTCCCTTGAAAATGTATTGGCGATATTAATGGATCACAAGAAAATTATTTTAACTAGCTCCACCTCTAGAACCAGGGAGCAAAAGACACAATCCAAGCCAGAGATGTGCTTACCACTCAGGGTCTCCCGGCCACGATACACAAGATTGTTTGTCCTTAAAGCATAAAATTCAAAATCTGATCGAAA
Organism: Panax notoginseng; assembly: GCA_016801055.1. NCBI lineage: Eukaryota > Viridiplantae > Streptophyta > Magnoliopsida > Apiales > Araliaceae > Panax > Panax notoginseng. Next base: position 92,698,586 of record CM029020.1, read on the forward strand.
GTGGCAGTATTGTAGTCCAACGACCTGACCAACAAAATGTCAACACCAACCTTCAATTGCAGCATGATACAGAGGGAGTAAACTTGGTCGGGTCAAGAAACGCTAAAATGTATCAAAATCTTATGTACATACGAAGGATGGAGAAATACCCCCTAAAGGTACAAAAGAAATGTCCTAGAGTGGGAAAACTCGAAGGAGGGTATGACAGTAATGCAAAAATTAGAGACGATCTAGAATTAAGTAAACCTGCTAGCTAAGCTGATAGTGCGCTAACATCAGGAAACAAGGCAGTTTTTCACTCAACTATCAAAAATCCAAGAGAAAAAAAGAGGTTAACCATAATGCAAGCCCATATCACCCTAGGATGAGCCAGCTAAATGAATAAGATCAAAGCAGGGTGAAAGGAAAAGAAAAGGGGGATGATAAAATTACTAGAAGATCTCACCAGCGAAAAAATCGCTCGAGGGAATGCGAATTCTCAAAGAAAAAAGATCAAACAACCTCCAAGAAAGCCCAAAAATTCACCCCTCTGAGCAAATCAAATGAAGAAATGTTACACTTTCTGATAAGCAAAGGAAGGATTACTTAGTTGTCGCCTCCTATAAATTCCAAGACAAAGAGTTATGATTCCACTAAGATATGTCTCTACCATTCAAACTCACCTGGATATGTGACTGAGGAATGTTGGTCTTTGTGACATAAAATCCAGGATCTCATTGAAAATGGAGAGCTGAAGATAGAATCCCCCATGACCAGAAAAGGCGAAAAGGAAATAAAAAGCTTAAGTTGTCCAGTCGAGACAGGTAGTTCAAAGGAGTCGAAGGTTGTGAGCTCCAATTCTGGCAGAACACTAGGTGGACTAATCCTAATGTAGGGAATGGCAGAGGAAACAAGAGAATCTCCAAAGGAGATTCCTCCGCCAACATCAAACATCCAGTGGCCCAAAGATAGCAACCACATTCCTGATTTTATCATCATGGATGATGAGGAGGAAATACTGATCCTTTTCAAAGAAGAATAAGCCAAAAAGGAAAGTTCCTTGCAAGAAATGCAACAACAGTTTGCGGGAGATTTCATGGTCGAATCCTCTCAAGCCCAGGAAAAAGGTGAAGGAACAGATGAAGGAAAATACAATGAGGTTGACGGGGAAACACACCCATAGAAGAATCAAGAGTTTTTCCCTTTGTATGACAGGTCCAGTATAAGCATCCCCGAGGGGTGTGCTGAATCAAGAGGTGATCAAGTTATGGTTATGAGTGAAGATATCCAGAACCAAGAGGTAACCTCTATCGCGAGTCTCGAAGGCAAGATAACCACTGACAACTCGACTATTAGGCCTCAGCTAGCAAAGAATATGTAGATCTAGAGGATAAAGTATGGAGTTCTAGGAGATGTTGGAACGGTATCACTTTCTTCGCAATACGCCTTTTATTTTCCAAGCATGTAAATATTTAAAAAAAAACAAACAAACAAAACAAAAATAAAAAAAATAAAATATCAAAAAGTCAAAATCAAAATCAAGTAAGTCAGGTCTCATCCATTTAGCATGAACTACGAAAGACCTGATCTCCCCTCATCAATGGGAGTACGTAGGCAACAATTTATGGTGCAATCACACTAAACAAAAACCTAAAAACCCAAAAAAAACCCAAACAAACATTTCTCAAACTGTTTATCTTATCAAGCAGGAACTACGCAGACCTGATCTCCTGCACATACAGGAGTACGTAGGTAGTCATCAGTGGTGCAGTCAGACCCTCAAAAGAAATATCCAAACTAAAACATCAATCCCAAGACAACCAACATTGGGGATGAAATGGCCATCGTCATAAGATGCAACTCGTCAGCAACTCATAACTCCTGAAAAGCGAGAAGACTTGATCTCTTTTGACCTCCAACAATACATGGGCAACCGTCGTGGTAAATTCTATCTCATACTAAATGACCTGTTCCCCCATATCAAGACAACAAATCAAACCTTGTAGATCAAATTAAACTTGGATGAAGTCATCACCAACCAAGCTGAGATCTTTGGGGTCAATTTAGTGGAGTCTGAAGGCCTCTCGACATCAACCATCAAAGTTGTAACAACAACACAACGATATGTCAAGCATGATTAGCAGCGTGGACCTTCAAAGAGCCGACACCCTCAATCATAAGTCTTCATAAAATTAGAAAAAAACCAGCAAGGCTGATTGCGCGAAAAAAGTCAGGAACAATGATTGAGGGCATCAAAGCCCAAATCCACTACATGTTCACCATCTGGTACATAGGTAAAAGCCTCTTGCAATCTCGCCATCTTATCGGCCTATCTGTTAAAGCAACGATCCCAGACAATAAGCAAGGCTGGGGCAATTTCAAAATTAGTGATAAACCGTTATTGGGTTCCTTACAATAAGATTGGGGCAATCTCGAAAACAACGATAACTCAACACTGGGGCATTTATCAACCATCCTAAAGAGGAAAATGCACCAGTCAGCACCATCAGCATAGTACATCATCATTAGAGCTTCCCTCACATCATCTAACTGGCGATTCGGTATGCTCATTTGGTCTTTTCTAATCACATTGCTCTCATAATGAATAATCCACATGTGAGGATACTACTCACTCGCGACTTGGTCAATAATAAGAGTATCTCATATGAATCCCCGATAATAACATGCGAAAGGGCTGGGGCATTTTCTTATTCCAGGAAAGGGAAGGAGTTTATGGCGAGATAGGCCTCTCATGAAAAGAAAGGGGAAAACTCTTGAGAGAAATCATGGCGACATAAGCTTTCCGCTATAAAAGTAGGGGAAATTCTCAAGATCATCCTTAACTCAAAAGCAGAAGCCCAATGACAAAAGATCTAGCGAATGAAATCATCATCAAATGTGTCAATCTGCGTCGAGTCCTCACAAGTCGAGGCCTCTACACCAAAGTTCAAATTTGGGTAGCGAAAGAACGAGCTTCACCCACCAGGGATGTCAGCGGTATTCAGGTCATCAGTTAAGCCGAGTTACAAATCAAACGCTCAAGGAAATGGGGCACAAGCACCTAACAGCAAAAGGAAACTCCAAATCACCTCAAAAAGGGTGAGGTAAAATTCTACTACAAAAAATTTAAAATATACGTCAACCAAGGACAATAGACTCGTAAAGATAATTATAGATCATCACATCATGCATGATCTGCACATGTACAAATGCGATACATTAACGTACATATCTATCAAGGTTTAGCATGTATGTAATGACCGTGAATTTTAAACTCCTTATTTAATTAAATATGTGATTTAAATTTTAATGAGTTAGTTTTGTGAGTCTATTTAAACCTTATGTGGTTATGTGAATTTATGAAATGATTAAAGGGAGTCACTAATAGTTACTTAAATTAGTGGACTAACCCTAAGGGGTTAATATCAAAAAATTGATAGGATTCTTAATGATTAAATATTCAATCTATTTGAATATAGTGACATATTTTGAACATACTGGTTTATTTCAAATATGGGTATATCACCACTATAGAAGTTAAATTATATCATATAAAACTTGTGTGGTGATAGAAATTAAAACTGGCTTGAAGCTAACCCATTTTGGCACTGCCAAGGACTGGCGCAGCTGCGCCCTCCCAGCAGTACAAAATGGCGCAGCTGTGCTAGTGTCCAATATGAGAAAAGTTAGTTTCTACTATAGAAAATGAAATTGAACATTAATGTAAGGTGTGACATGCATAAAATCATATGATAAGAATATATTCTAATGACATGGAGTATCAAGTAGTGCAATAATATCATAAGTGATTTTTAAACAGAAATAATTAAATATATGTGTATTCCAGAAATTAGGAAAGAAATTATATGTGTACACTGGATATATAATATTAATTAATGATGAGTTTATGTTAGTAGTAAAATATAATTATGGAGATACCCAGACAATAACACCTAACTGTGTTATTTTTATTGCGTGTATTTAATGTACATGGATTATATGATGTGAGTACATAAATAATCCCTAATTTTCCTAATATGATAACAATTATACATTAAAGTTACATTTTGGGAATTTAAGTAACCAAACCAAGCTTTAAATAACTTGTTGATGAGATTTTGCTCTTTTCCCAAAGTAAGTGTCGCAAAAGTACATGAACAGTGAACTAAATCTAAATTATGTAACTTCCAAGCAAGAAATCATTGGCTATGGAGATGGCTAGTGGTGGGTTGTTAAACCACTCCTTATTAACCAATGTTTCCTCCTAATACCTCATGGAGTTAACGTCAGTGCAAAATAGTTGCCCAGTCCAAGTTTCTTCTACAAATGGCAACCCAAATTTTCAATTTATGTTGCTTTGTTTTAGTTCTTGAAACTCTGATAACTGGAGAGTGAGTGGGTTGTGGTTCAGAGAGGAGGTTAGCAAGTTCAGAAGGAGGAAACAAAGTTTATTAATGTTAAAGAGGTATAAAATCATAAACTTTTGTTCTTAGTTGGGTTTGTCAAATTCTTATAAATTATTTAAAATTCTTTGTCAATTGATGTGAACTAACATGCTATAATGTGTTTATGATTTATGTTTACATATATGAACTCTTAAATGATGGTATTAAGCATGTTTAAATCAAGGAGAATTGTTGATGTTTGATGCTCTATAGAACAGAGCAAGTTACTGCTTCTGGTTCGGGCATGGCGCAACAGTGCCCTATTTGTACTAGGGTGCAGCGCAACTGCACCATACCCCAGAATCAGTTTCTAGTGTTTATTGCGCTACGTGTTGCTAACTTGATGTTATGACTTAGATATATACCTAAGAAGGAGTGTAACATGAGATGTAAAGCTTTCTTATGTGGTATGAAGTAATCTACTTGGATTAGTAAGAAAGTTTGTAACGAAACTTATGGTTTCTAAAACAAACTTTGAGAAAAACTTATGTTCACAAGTTCTGAACTTAATGGCTCATACGCATGACTGATTTCGAAACTAAATGAGCATGATATATGATGTATAGTGTCTTTATCATGGTTTAAACTTGTTAGCTTTATGTTAGAGAATGTTTTAAAGGAAAAGCTTGTTATGTTAAAGTTAATATACATGAATGCTTCAAGATGTAAGTTCTGATTGTGAAAGATGTTAAACATAACTTAATTACACATGATAAGAGTTCTAAAGTTGTCCTGTATGTGTATATTGCATCATTCATGATAAAGTGATTTCAAAGGCAACCTTGAACATGTTTTCAGAAATTTAGTTGCATCACATGTATATATAGATTCTAAAGAAGTAAGATGTCATGTTATAGCTATAATACTCCTAGACATGATTCATATGTATTAAGCATGATGATAACTAAACCGAATATGAGTTTAGAGCATGATTTGAAGTGTTAAACAATGTTAGTTATGAACAAACAATATGAACACCACGAGCATGTGTGTTAACTGATTGGGTGACCTCCCTAGGTAAACCTATGATCAAGTTATAAGGCACAATAATTACATGACCCTTTATGCTTGAATTCTATGGAAAGTCACAAACTAAAAGTAAACTCAAGAATGGTTATATACTTTTGTAAAGAACTCTAGCATGTGTATATATTAAAGTATAAGTGAATAGAGGTGTGAGAGTTGGATTGATAACAAGAAGTGTAAAGCTCAAACCTGGGCTGGCCAGGGGACAGCGCAGCTGCGTCGTCCCTAAGCCAAGACCAGGCGCAGCTGCGCCATCCTGCAGTCACGAATATATTCTGTTTTTGATTCTGAAATTCAAGGCATGCTTATATGATTTCTTTACTTTGTAATATATGACCAATATGCCATATATTTTGTTGAGAAGCGTGCAATGTAATGACTTGATTCTTGTAAGTATAGGCTCATACTAGTTTACGTATACTAATTGAAAAGGCCGACTTGTGAATGTTAGGTCGTTTCAACGCACGTTAATTAAAGCTAGAATAAAATTGTTGCTGAGCAAACATGCAAGTTCCCTAGCCTTACTCAAATTTATATTGAGCAAGTATCCGAACACTATTTTTATTATGTTGCAAGTTTCCTAACTTACACAACTTTGAGTTTTGTGAAAGTTTTCTATCCTCCTCATATTGCATTGAGAAGGATATTATTTAATTGAAAGTTATTCATTTAAGCTTGAAATTTATTTCCAAGCATGCTATTAAGTGTTTTAATTATCTTACAATTATTCCATATTGATATTATTGATATTCGCACTTAGTGCACTTGAGTTCGTACAGTCTTGGACTTATACATCATTTAAAGTTCTATAATTCTTGAACTGTGTCAGATAGAGTCTGAACCTTTGTTCGGTCAGACAATTGTATGAAGTTTTATAAAAGCTATCCAAACCAATTAATGTTAAGGATTCTTAGACTGAACGAATACCCTTTTTATGATAGGGGAGTACCCCAGGTATCTAATAAAAGATACAAAGAGCATATTTAAATGTTATGCATATACAAGGTGTATGCGAGGCTGATCCCCTAAAGTACCTATTCTGTAGCCAGTAACCGAAGGGTCAATTAGCTATTGATTCCATTGGAGTGTTATAGTTCAAAGTCTACTTGACTAGCAGTTATTCTCAAAGAAATCATTATCTTTGCTTCTAATATTCTTATTGTTAAATCCTTCATATATTCATATTGTTGAATTCATTGTCAGATATTTTCCATTCATCACGATATATCCTTATTGTTGTATTTAAATTGCTGAGCAAACTTGTTGCGCATCCTTGCTATATCGTGAATTATATTGCAGCTAAGCCCGAGACCTCAGGAAAGGACAAGGGTAAAGGAAATATGTAGAATAGTTGCGAGGAGTAGACTTTACTTTATGCCTAGTTTAAATTATTGATATGTAATATAAACCCTAATGACTATTTTCGGGTATATTTGTAAGACTTTATTAAGGTTATCGAATCTTGGGACTAGTAACGCCTTTTGAATGAAAGACATACGTTTATTGTATTCCGCCTTTTAGTTATCGTATGTTGTTTAGAGGTGGATGTTTGTATTTTATCGTGATGACAGGACCGGGGTCAGAGGACCCGGATTCGGGGGCATCACAATGTATCTCTAGTAGATTTAAATATGCGTGCAAGTTAAATGCCTAGATTAGAGAAAACTTTTGTCGTAGACATCTGGTGGTTGTCATTAATCCAGCGTAACATCAAGCAGAGTCTGGTGAAGCAAACCATTGAATATTAATTCAGCGAAGGTATTGGAAGATCACATATTCAAAACCATTGGCATTAATTCAGTGTAACATCAAGACAGTTCAGTGATGAAATCTTTGTACACCACCCTTCGAGTTGGAATAGAAATAGTTTGGTGACGTCAACAAAGTCAACTACCAGTGGGGTAGGATCCTTTGTCAAACTACCATCAGGGTAGGCACCATTGTAAACTGCCAGCGTATACATCGAAAAGTCTGGTGATTTCATAACGTCATCCATAGTAGAGATGTAGAAAAAATATCAATTTCTCTTCATCAAACAGGCATCGACAACACCGATAAAAACCCAAACCGTTGCAGTCAACACCAACATAGGCATTAGTAATAACTGGTAAAGGTAAAGCAATTTACGATGTGCGAAGTGCGATTTGCGATTTACAAAATGCGATGTGCGAGTTGCGAAGTGCGATTGGCTAAAAGTGAAATGTGAAGTGTGAAATGCGATGTGCAATTTGTGAAAACATTTTAACATTCATCATAATGTTTATTACATTACAATTTGCATCATTAAGAATACCTTGTCATATTTCAAGTGTCTAGTAATCTTTATCATGCTTATTCTAATGCATTGCATGAACATGATAAAGAGGTACATTTGTAAACACTTAAAATTTTATTTTCCTATTACTAGCTATGTAGGAGGTCAAAAGCGTCATTTTCACACTCTAGATATAACCATGGAGGACAACAAACATCAATTCTAACCCCAGAGATAGCCCTGGGAGATCCAGTTTCCAACCCCGAAGATAACCCTCGGAAATTAGTTTCTAACCCCGTAGCTAACCTTGAGAAAGTCTGTTCCAACCCTGGAGATAATCCCAGGAGATCAAGTCTAATGCCCGTAGTCAACCCCAGGAGGTCAAGCTAACCTCAGAGATAACCCTGAGGACATTCAGAGTTAACAACATGACAATCTCAGAGATAACCCTGAGAAAAAACTACTACAACGACGCCAAAGTCAAAAAATAACCCCGGGAGGGGCAAAATGGTCATTTTGCCCAACTTAAACTCAACACATTTCAACTTAAAAGAAGTCCTACAAGAACCATATCTTGACTTATGAGTGTAAACTACGCAAAACAGCTTAACGGACTGCCTGACGGAGACCAGGAAATGCTATTTCGGTCATGGACCCATCTTCCCATACTCAAAAAAGGGTAAATCATATGTCATTGCGTAGCTCTCGAAAAGAGCATACCGACATGGCTCGGGGCACCCCGGGCAGCGACAGGTAGACCCGCGGCTACCGCAGGTATTTTATCGGTGGAAACCGAGTATTCATTCATTTAAAACTATTTAAAGTCTTCTTGGCAGCCCACTATAAGACATCTTAGATTTCTTTCAGCTTTTCTCCATTTCCATCCACACATACTTATTCACGCTGAGAATCGTGTTGCGTATGTATGCCCGGATCGTCGATCCATGGCTTTTATTGCTTTTATGTATATATATATATATATATATATATATATATATATATATATATATATATATATATATATATATATATATATCTTCATCAAAATCTGTTCGATTGAGCCTGGATTTAACTCCGTTGCGTATACTGCTTGAACAAAGTTTGATGATATATGTATATATATATATATACACTTACATTTTCTGTCCTGCTTGGAATTTACTTCGTGGCAGTTGATTGTTCATATATATATATTTACAGCTTTTATATATATAATTGTTTACAGCTTTTGTACATATTACATCATCATGCGAGCCTAGGAATCATGTGATCACAGATTCAGTTTTTGAATCTAGATTCGGTTCCCGTGATGGACATTTTCAGTTGTAGCCAGCTTGTAAATTATTCACGGTGTCTGAATTTTCTTAGATGGTTCTCATGCCCACAAGAAGTTCGGCGTTGCTATGTACCTTATTTCCTTGAAGATGTCTCACATCTCGAAAATAATAAAAGCAATCAAGCCAAACACATAATAAAATGAAAGCATCAAAGGCCCCAATTACTATGGAGCTCAAGGGTTTGAAAAAACCTGTTTTACAAAACATCACTGCCATATCTTGTTAAAATTAAACTTTTATACAAAATTCGAACCCTTTATATATAGGTGCAAACGAGGCATAACACTACTTCTAGATAACTGCACATAGACCCACACACACACACACATACACATTTAGATAAAAGTTTAAATTAAAAAGTGGCGGTAACCGTGTCACCACAGAAGTCGAGGGGTGCCTAACACCTTCCCTCCGCTTAATCAAGCCCCCAGACCCTAACGAATATTAGTTTCATAGACCAGTTAAGTAATGTCACGTCACTAGGTCTATGTGCAAACCTTTTCTTGGTTGAGTTGGTACAACCATTTAAAAATATTAACTGGCGACTCTTACAGTCCAATCATTGACATATACATGTCAGACCTTTTTACAACTTATTTTTTCAAACAAATCTCACCAAATATGAGAACACCAAAGGACAAGAACAGAAAAGGGACAAATAAAAATCTAAACGTCGACACTGATGAATCACCAGTTCTGCCAATTGATTGACTTGTTTGCCAAGAGACTTTATCTCTTGTTCCATCATAAATTGGAACTGTGAATAATCCAATCTGTCAGAATTATCCTTGTTGATTTGGGATGATCCAGCCATATATTTGAGGTACTTGGAGGTCTCTCTATTGCCTTTGTTGATAATGTTAACCTTCTCTTCCTTATGTTGATGGAGAGGGTTATCTTGAATGTGTGGTTGGTCGGGCTTGGTCACCACGATTTCACCATTATCAATTAAATCCTAGATCTTATGCTTAAGGGCCCAACAATCATGAGTGTTATGGCATGGAGCTCCATCATGGTAAGCACACTTCTTGCTTGTATTAAAACCTTTTCCACTTGGGTTGGCTGGTGGAAGGATGTGAGTAATTTTCTTTTGAACTGTCAGAAGCTTGAGAATGTTTTCGTGTGAATCCCCTAAGGGTGTGAACACTCTTGTACGTCTAATTTCTCCACTTTTTGGCAATGTAGGGTTTGAAAACTGAGCTTGAAAAGGAGAGTAGTTTCTCCTATGAATAGGCATGTTTTGATTGCCTTTTTATCCTCGCAGTATGAATGAAACATCCTCCTCTTTCTTCTTATGGACCCTCCGGGGGTTGTTTCCATAACTTCCAGACTGAATGTGCTCAGCTACAGCTTTTAGAGCGACAAGGTCTTGAATCTTCCCTGATTTCAATCCCATTTCAACCATTTCTCTGTGTTTGATCATTTCAGAGAATGGCTTGCCTATGCCAGCAAAGACCCTTTTATAAAAGGAAGCTTCTTGAATGTCTAAGAAGGTCATTACCATTTCAGACTCGGTCATAAACGGAATAACTTGAGCAGCCAGACGCCTCCAACTTTTGGCATACTCTCTAAAATACTCAATGACTTATTTCTTGACCTTGGTAATTTGATACTGGTCTAGAGCCATCTGAGTTTGCAAACTGTATTGACTGAGGAAAGCATGGGTTAGCTCCCCCCAGCTGTGAATTTTGGATTTATCCAATCTGGGGTACCATGCTCGACCTTCTCTAGTTAGACTTTTCTGAAATAGCTGCATTCTGAGCTTTTCATCCTAGGCTTAAGATCCGAACTCCCTAATGAATACCTTTAAGTGGGTCTAAGGATCTCCCAATCCATCATATTTTTTAAAATCGGGAGTCTTGAATTTTTTTGGATAATGAACCCCGGGGAAGATGCAAAGGTCTGAATATGAAACACTCCCATGTGCTCCAATGCCTTTGATGGACTGAATGGTCTCTTCCATTTGTAGAACTTTCTTCCAAATATCACCAGTGTCTTGATCTTCTTTAAGATGGGTGATTTCAGGGGTTTTGTTGGTCTTATCAAATTGAGACTCAGGTGCTGGAACTTCTTTGTCCGCACCCTAGGTTCCTCCATATGTAGAGGATTCTGTATGGATAGGTATTTATAGACCCTGAGTTGATTGATGTAGTTCTTTGAGCATAACAATAAACTCTATAATTTGATTGCTTAATCCTTCGACCCTAGGTTCCGCCATGCTTGGTTGTAGGTTTAGTGCCTTTTTGGACATGGAACGGGTAACTAGACCAATTGCTTCCTTACAAAAAGACTTATGTTATTTAGTCATAGGGAAACATGTAAATGTTACATGCTATGCAATGTGTCCATTTTTTAGGGGTATTATCCTGCAAAATGGATGTCAGTTGTTTTAATGATAGGATAGCATGGCAGGCTTTGATATAAAAAGGGAATGCATATTCACATATTCCTATATATTTTCCATTACATTGAGATTGACATGGAAATGAAATTACAAGTAATTGAAATGGGAATGTATGAAGAGACTTCCTTTCGCGTTTGGTTTATCAGAGGCTGACCTATCTTAGGATATTCTCACGGCTTTTTGGCATGAAGGTTCACAGATCATCGCAATTTACTCGATGGGAAGTTAATCCGATCTTTCAACTAGAGTGAATTTGGGTGGTGCCTTTCCTGAACCTGGTTGGAATTAGTCTACCTACGAGTCCAGTAATCAAACACCAACAGGATAGCCTCCTGGTGGAGGGACCACACAACATACATTCACATACATAGCGTCTCACCGTATGGAAATGATGACATGTGTGAAGCACTAATATCACAGACAGATATAGTGCGAAGCACTAAGTGCATTAAGTAAATACACTAGTACACATTCATTCAAATGTAAATGCAACATCCACACATAAACATATAATTGTTTTGAAAAGTTTTTAAATAGCGGCTTAAGCCCTCTTACTAGATGTCCCCAGTAGAGTTGCCACATGTCGATGTCGGGATTTTTATTTGTCCCTTTCTGTTCTTGTCTTTTGGTGTTCTCATGTAAGGTGAGATTTGTTTGAAAAAACAAGTTTGTAAGGGTCTGACATGTATATGTCGACGATTTGACTATAAGAGTCGCTAGTTGGTATTTTTAAATGGTTGCACCAACTCAACCGAGAAAAGGTTTGCACAAAGACCTAGTGATGTGACATTGTTTAACTGGTATGTGAAATTAAGATTCATTAGGGTCCGGGGGCTTGATTAAGTGGGCCCCGACTTTCGTGGTGACACGGTTACCGCAACTTTTAAATTTAAACTTTTATCTGAATGTGTGTGTGTGTAGGTCAATGTGCAATTATCTCTAAATAGTGATATGCCTCGTTTGCACCTATATACAAAGGGTTTGAATTTTGTATAAAAGTCCAATTTTAACGAGATATGGCAGTGATATTTTGTAAAACATGTTTTTTCAAACACTTTTGCTCAATAGTAATTAAGGCTTTTGATACTTCTATTTTGTTATATATATATACACACACACACACACACACACACACACAGTAAATGCTCCGAATGTATATCCAGGCTCAATCAAACAGAGTTTGATGACAAGAGATATATAAATAAGTATTTATGTATATATAAAAGCATTAAACGTTCCAAATATTATATTCGGACCCAATCGAAGCATAGTTTGATAATATATATATATATATATATATATATATATATATATATATATATATATATATATATATATATAAGCAATAAAAGCCACAGATCAATTATCCGGGCATATACACACAACACGACTCTCAACGTGAATAAGTATGTGTGGATGAAAGTGAGAAAAGGCTTAAGAAATCAGAGATGTCTTACAGTGGGCTGCCAAGAAGACTTCAGATAGTTTTTAATGAATGAATACTCAGTTTCCACCGGTTAAATGTAGCAAAACACAAGCTCACAGGTGTTTGGAAAAAGAAAGAACTTAATTTAAAGTGTGTACAGAGTAAAATAGACAGGGCTTCCTCCCCTTTCTTCTCTTGAAAATGGCCACCCCAAGCCCTCTAGAGAAAGGAAGAAAGAAGAGATTTTTGATCTTCCATGCCATCCAAGATCCATCACATATTTTGGAAGAAAAAGATGTATTAAGAAATCAAAGGCATAAAACCTAAACTAGTTATCCCTTTTTGTTTTGTTTAATTTTGGTGATATAAAATTTATGTTCTTGAGGTCTAAAGCCCTTGATCTATGTGTTTTCTAGGATTTCATGTATGGATTTTATCTTTTTGAGTGTTAAAAAGTTGGATCAAAGGAAGAAAAGTAAAACTATGTTTTTAAAAGTTAGAAAACCCTAACTTTAGTATACTTTGAAAAGCTACCATTTGAAATCTACACATCTTTTCTGTGATCCGTCAAAGAGGGGTACTAGATGTGTAAGTTAACTAGTAAACCCAAGTAGTAGTACTCAAAAATATTGATTTCTCAAGCAATGGGAGCTGTTTTAAGAAAAACAGTTCAAAATTTTGAAAAAGAGAAAAAGGGATTTGGGCAGTTTCTAGCAGGGGCAATTTTGTCAAATTATTTTGCTCTAAAAATTCTAGAAAAATTTGGAATGATAATATCATAAGTTAACTCTTTTCTGTAAAAAGTTGGTAAGTTTTTGATATGTAAAATGAAAGTTATGGATTTTACGAGAAAGTGTGATTTTTAAAAGTAAACATGAATAACTCTTAGTGTGTAACTCCAAAAATTATGAAATTTTTACAGAAAGTACACATAAATAACCTGAACATTCCCCGAAAAGTTTCTAAAATTTTAGGCAAAAACTCAGTTCATGAAAATTGTTGCAAGATCCGACTATTGTGGCCATTTTAAGCATAATAAACCAAATTGGAAAATTCTAGAAAAATTATGCGTTCATAAGGGTAATATTAATTGTTGTTTCCTAGAAAAGTAGAATTTTTGGAACTATTTTTGTATTTTTCATGTGAATGATTGAGATATGAATAAATGGATAAAATAAGTTGACTGATGTTATAAAGGGTAAAAATGTAATATTTTTGACAAAACACCCTAAAGATGATGTAATCAGATTTATGGAGGCTATTTTGGTCATTTTTTATGAGATGTTATATATATGACATTTTATGGTTGTTAAATAAAGTAAGTAGTATTGGGTAAACAATTAAAATAAATTGTTTATAAGTTTAATAAATTATTATTAAATAATTAATAATATTAAATAATGATTTAAAATATTATTAAATGATTAATAATATTATATTAAAAGTAAATTAAAATATTATTAATTAATTAATAATATTAGATGATTAAGATATTATTAAATAATTAATAATATTAAAGTGTGATTAAAATATTACTAAAAAGTTAATAATATTTGTAAATGGTTAAAATATTATTAAATAATTAATAATATTAGTAAATGATTAAAATATTATTAAAGGGTTAATAATATTTGTAAACGATTAAGATATTATTGTATGATTAAAGTATTATTAATTGATTAATAATATTAAGAAGTGTATAAAATATTATTAAGATTAATGATATGAAATGAGTTTAAGATGATAATAATATTATCAAGGTATGATAATATTACTAAGGACTTAATGTAAGATCTAATATTTATTATGTGGCTAAATGTTAGGTAATATGCTATTAAAATACTAATGTTATGAGATAAATTATATTATGCTAATTAAAAGATCAATCTTAACAATAATAGGTCTTTTCAATAAAGAGATTATAATAGATTGCGTAGCAGTAACCGACAGGCAAGGCATGTTTTTCTGTACTTTGTGCAAACTTTATATTTCAAATGCAAGTTTTCTAACTTAATTTAATTTATTTATTAAATGCAAGTCTTTTATTTATCATATATGATCTTTTAAGACATGAGCTGTTATTTGCGTAAAATGTTTTTGATTTGATATCAAAGCATAGATTGCGAGAAAACCAATGTTGTTTGGTACAAACATATATACTAACACTATTATGACCGGTAGTAACAGGCTTACCAGTGTTTTTGTACCGACATTTATAGCAATGACTGGGGGGTTATTAAGATAGGATGATATGCATACTTCTAGGTTGTTTGGTTGAGCGGATCAACTCGGGTTGCTAAGTCTATATGACTAACAGAAACTCGTAATGTGCGGGGTTTGGCAGATAAACCTCAGTATATATATGTGGAAAAACTCTAAACTTTATGTTCATTCAATCCAGATTTGATGTGGGTATAATATTGTTACTTGTTCAAAACTTACTGAGGTTTCTGTAACTTATCCTTGCAAATATTTTTCATTTACAGATAGAAATGATGTATCCAGCAGTTCTAGTATTTGTGGATAAAAAGGCTTAAGACATGGTTATCCTATTTGAGGACACTAATGTAATAGTAAACTACATTTTGAATATATGTAATTGTATATTAAGTTGTGTAATGTATTATTAGTTTCCAATGTTTAGTTTTACATTTCTAAGGGCATTAGAAAAGAGTACAATATTGATATAAACTATACATCTGAATGATCATATTAACAGACACGGGGCATTCTCTAATGCACTGAGATAGCGCTTCTCAGTTCCAAGAACCCTACCATTAATACTATGAAAGTCTGATAGATAAGAATTATATATATGGAAAAAATATCTGTAAGATACTACACCTGTACATCCAATTGAGGGTACTCAAATACAATAATTATTCTGATGAGAGCTGCTTTTTTCTATGAGTACTGTGAATCTTGGATTTATAGGAATTGTGATTCCCCCTAATCCGGGTATCTTCAAACCCGACAGATGGTGCTACACGATACTACTAACTGTACATTCATTTCATTGAAACGACATGAATATGAATGTATTAACTATATTATTATTACAATAATAATAAATTCATTCCCACGTTCTAAAACCGAATACATTCCTTATTGTTCATAAGTGTAATACATACACACATACTAGTCTATTACATGATATCTAACTATCCATCTTAGCTTTGCCTTTATCTCTATCAGAACTCTCAGTTCGTTCAGCCTTAGCTGCAATCATATAGTTCAAGAAAGAAGTGAGCATAACTAGTTCAGCAATTCTAACAAAGGATAATATAAATACCACATCAAGAATTATATGATTATCTTCCATAACTGAACAAATATCTATGAAGTACTATGAAGCATTGACTAGCGCTTCTCATTTCATACAACAATTCCACAATATATATAATAGCTTGGGAATTCTGAACCGGTCGAAAGACCATGAACATACTCTTTTCGTTTTCATACATGAGAAGGACATTCCGGCACTAAGGTCGTACATCCTTTCTTTCTTACGAGCACTTCTAGCTGATCAGCCTATAGTACTCTATGTTGATCAACATTCATCCGTTAAATGTATTTACGTTTAAGTTTTGGCAACCTCGTGTGCCCATCGAATAATCGATGAAAATACATTTATTTGTTCATATACAAACTTACCTTAAATCCGTACCAAATACTTGGCATAGGATAGCGTTATAAATTCTATATTGAAAGACTTGCAAACAAATCAATATAACTTTTAAGAATAGTCTAGCCGAGTTAAAACTGGCATCGACCCTTTTCGTAAAACAATTCATGCATCTTAGAACATGAATCATAGAAAACCTGGCTAACACGAAGGTTAGACAAGCGTTAAGAAAACTTGCCTTCAAGCGTCTTCAAATATAATATTCAACAATTCTTTCTCGTTACAGTATCTACATGATATATTCACATAGCACACTGAGATTAGCTACTAAACAATCTAACTTCATTGTTTTAACCAACTTCTTTCTCTTCTATGTCTTAAGTGAATTTATTCCATTAATAATGTCAATTCGACTTACTATACTTCATTACGGCTTGTTAACATTCTTACGTTACTAACCGAGACTCGATCATCATTAGTGAAGTACCTACATTGAATACCATTCACAGTTTACTTACATATGCTTCGCGTTCTTCGTTTACTTACTCTTAAACCATACTTAAATTCCTAACGTCATCACTATAAAAGTGATTAAATATTGATCTTTTCCATTTATACTAAGTACATATATATTCTACTATTCATTTTCAATCAACTAGAATTACAAAACCTAACTTGGTCAACCAATTCTTACTGTCGGCGCTGCGGCTGTAATATCCCGAGTGTTTATGATAACGATCCTTAGAAAAGGAAATGAATGGGTTAAAGAATATATAATATTCAAAATATAATTGAGTTTAAGTGAAAGTTATGAAATAAAACCTAGAATTTGTTGAAGTAATGAATGTAGTAGGAAATATAAAACCTATATTAAGGTAATGTGTTGAAGATATTCAACGATAAATTTTGAAAAGAAATTTGGTGAAAATCGAGTAAGGGAGGTTAATTTGATTCCGAGGACGGACTCCTTATAAGGAGGGAATGATGTGACAACCCGAATTTTCATAAGTTATTAAAATAAGAATTTAATAATTAAAATTCTTATTATGAGGTGCATATATTTTGAATTATGTGATTTGGTGTGAAGAGAATTATATATTCATATGTTGGATAAAATGAGATTTAATAGTTAATTAAACTATTAAAAAAATTAAATAATATTAGTTAATTTAATTAAGTTAAACTTATGTTATGAGATAATATAATTTTAATTGTTATGCCTTCTGGGCAATGGAAATTATTATGAGTTAAGTTTCATAAACAGTGTGAATAATTCACTTAATTTAAATAGTGAATTAATGCAAGTATAATTCATTTAATAAAGTGAGAAGGTAATATATTGCATGAAAATGTAAATGTTAGTATAATGCGAGTAAAATATTTATTAAGTACATTAAATATTTTAGTTGGAAGCTTTATGGAATAAAATGAATATTTATGGTATTAAATAAATATTTGATGAAAATTATTATGGGATAGTTTATTTATGTGTGACAAAATAGATGAGATATATACGTATTTTATTACGCGGGTATAATGGTGATATTCTAATTTAATTAAATAATTAAATTAGAGGAGTGAAAATTTGTTAAATAATGTTATGATTATAATGGTTGAATAAAAATTATAATTTTACTGCTAAGGTTAATTTTATTTCTTAAGGATTTAAATGTACATAATCTAGTTTATATTTCTAGTTTATCTGTTCTTGAGTTTCTTTTAAAATTAGAGTTTTGGTTAATGAATTTATGGGTTACGATGCTATATATGTTATTAGACATTTATAATTTGGTAATGGTCATCTAGAAACAAATTTTCAGAAATCAAATTCATGTATTTATACTAAAGAAGAGGAATTTAGGTTTTGATTGTAATGTGTGTTTTGGTGTACTTTGGGACTAAAGTTGATGATGATTCCCTAATGAAAACTTTAAATTGATGGATGATTATTGTTCTCCTCTATAAAACGAAAACAACGCAACTTGCACGGATCGAATTGGTTAAGAAACGAATTCGTAATGAATGAATACACTTAAAATGTTGAAAATAGGAAAAATTAGTACAAACAAATTAGATTTAGTGTAAACCAAGTCCCACATCAACTAAATTGAGAAATTTACCCTTTGCTAAACCTATAAATAGAAGGTTTTGATCCTTTGTTTCATTCATCAATAATAAGGCCTCCAATTTTGAGAAAGACTTTGTTGTGTAAGGACTTTTTTTAAAGACCTCCTTAGTTAAATTTTGGCGTGGAAGTGCGTAGTCAGTTTGTGGAACTCGTATTTTCGGGTATATTTCTTATTTAATTTTTGATAATGTTATTATTTTAAATATTATATTTAGTTTGTTAGTTAAAGTTTGAATTTTGGAAGTTTAGTTAGTTTTGTTAGTAAACTAGTTAGTTTACTATGTTTATTTTGGCTTGGAATTGATTATGTAAATGAGTTCTAATGGTGATAATTAAAGATATGAAGCCGAGACCTTAGACGAGTCTAATTATGTTGAATAAAACTTATTTGTAAAGAAAGTAGGGTTGGAATGGGTCAAGGCGAGTTTTGGATGTCAAAATGAGAAGTCCAAAAAACTAGTCGACTGTTGATCCAAAACTTAAAATTCGGGGTTAGATAGATTGTTTAGAAACTTCTGAGCTTTTGGTATGTTATAGCACACTGAATAAGATTTACATAGACTCCGGAATGGACTAATTCCGACTTCAGAGCAAAGAGTTATGACCATTCAAAGTAGTCGCGTCAAAACTATCTATCCAACTCGGGGCAGTCACCTTGAACTAATTTTTTGGAATTCTGTGTTTAGAATTTGGAAAAGGTCAAAGAATAAAAGTTGTAGTCCCGGAAGTTAGCTTCGTGTGGGCTTAAGAATCGCTCAAAAATATTTTGAAACGGAAAAGTTATGACTATTTTAGCGAGAGGGTAAAGCTGGGAAAAAATGAAAAATAGTTTTGAACGCCCCTTTTTGAACACTATTTTAGACTGTCTATCTTATCCGAAATGTCCAATAACTTTTCAAAATAGGTTAATACGATGTTTCCAGCATATCCAAAGTTGGATGTTATCGGACTTATGAGATATAGAGTAAAGTTTACATTACAACTACTATGCGTTCCTATGTGACTAATAGTTGATGTGTGTGATTATATAATTATGTAGGACACATGAAGTGTAGATAACTGTACGCTGTTAAACTGTTATTGGTAAATAACGATCAAGGCAAGTCTTTCAGTTCCTATTCGCTATGTGAATTTGATGGTGATTTTTTTTGAAATCCTTATTGCAAATAGCATGATGTGTTGTATTAATGTTGAAAGTATGAAATTTTAAAGTCAATTTATGACTACGTTGATTGAGTACTGAATGTTGATTGAGTAAGGAACTCAATATTTATACTTGTTATATGAACTACAACATGTATGTTATGTTAGTCCAATATTTATGAGATGAATATCGAGCATGTTATTATGTGCTATGTGATGCATGAAAACTGTTAGATTTTGCTGGGCTGTCGAACTCAACCTTGAAAATAACCACTTTTGCAAGTTAAAAATTTGAGGTAAATTTATGTGTTACTTGAAAGATATGAATCAGATGTGATACTTGAATATTTATATACTTTGACTGAGTTATTAATATTTAAACCATGTTCAAGGTTCCGAATAATGTAGTAATGTTGAATTGTAATATCGTTTTGCAATGTGAACCCTTGTAGTATTAAAATGATTCTGAGACAGTTAGATGTAAATGTTGAAAGTTTTGGTAACGAGAATAGTTTGTAATAGAAAATTTTAATTATTCCGCAAATTTCAATTGTTGTATTATCGTTTAATGATGTAAAATTAGAGGTTGAATGTATTGTTAATGATCGAAGTCGAGAATTAAATTGTATGAATTTTGGGGTCGTTACAGTTGGTATCAAAACTGATAGGTTAGAAACCTTAGGTAAGAGTACCTTAGGCTATAACCTTAGAGAAGAGAAATGAAGATAATGAGCGAATAAGCTCAAATAGAGTTTGAACAATAAGAAGTAATTTAAGAAATGTATAGAGAATAGATTAAAACATGTGTAAGAGGATTCAAAGAAGAATCTCGCAAAGTTAAAAGAAATATGAATTTGGGATTATCAAACTCCAATAATGAGGATGTATGGTGATAATAAATAGAAAATGTCTATAAAAAGATAATGATAAAGAAGTTAAGAATAGAAAGTTATATTTAAGTATGGTATAATTGTACTGTTTAATAGTTGATGTATAATATATGGGCTAAACGATTCCTTCATAGAGCGGATGTATATATGAACTAGCAACTCAGAACCTAGTTTGTTGGTTATTTGTGGGAAACCACTCAGCGTAACATATTGAAACTGTTAGAGACTCGATGTTTACTAAGTATAAAAAATGGATACGTATGATGAAAATGTGGAACTCGAATGAAATGTTGAGCAATGCAAATGAAGTTAAAAATTCTTAAAGGAAGAATTGTTATATAAACAAGAAAATTCAAAGAAGAATTTTGAAGAGATATAAAGATAAGAAATGGGAGTTACCTAACTCCAATAGCCAATAAAACAAATAATAATGAATAGACAAAGCCTGTAAGATTAAAAGCGTAAATGAAATTGTAAATGATGAAAAAGGAAAGAAAGAGGATCGTAAAACCAAACTATCACTAGTTAAGACAAGAATTTTAAGGGAGATGATTATATAATAAGATTACGACGTGATCTGTTTAAGTTTTAAAAGATAGGTGGTTTGTAATGTTTGAATAATTATAGCTTGATGTTATGAAGATAATGTACTATGATATAGTATAAGACAAACTCACGAGGAGTTATAGATAATGTGATATGAGAAATTCGTATTGAGCAAGTTAAGAGCAAGTTATGAGTAAGATAAAGTTAGGTGGGATTTCAATTAAGCACTCATGTGATGACTGAGTTGTACAAACCTTTGTATGGGCGAGGGTTTTGTGCTTGCACTCAGTTTATCACATTGATAATCATTGGAATGTCGGTGTCGCACTATCAATGTATATGTGGTGAAAATGTGATTCTTTTCTCATGTGTATATTTGATAGTTAGAAACTATTAAGATTAGTCAGATATTATTAGGATTAGGTGCGGTTCTTAAAACTAATGCATATAATAAGTTCGTGACTCATAATAATATGGTATGTTTTGAACCCCTTAGCGAATGGACGCCTATGGTCTGACTAGGATAAGTTCTTAAACTCATATTATTGTGACAAGTTCCTGAACTTCCAATGTGTCGTAAGATTGATGAACTGGGGTATAATTAAGTGTGAATGGAGTATTGAGGATGATAGGAATAGATATACTTAATAAGCAATAGATCATTATAGAAAGTGGAGTTGATGGTGGAAGCACAAGTATTCCAAATCTTATAGTTATGCTAGACTTCAAAATTTTTGACATCAAGCTAAATTCGCACTATGTGCCTTTTAAAAATGAATTTTTATTCTCAACGCATGGTGACAAATGTGTATGTGTGGACTTCGGGACACTGATACATCGTTACCTATTGAGATATGATATCACTAAAACTAATTTTCAAAGATTTTTGAACTGTTTAAAGAATAGTTTATGCTAATTATTTTGGCTAGATGAAAATGATTTAAAAATATCAAAATGTATTTTATATCATTAATGCATCATGTAACCTGATGCAAAGATGATAAAAACGGTAGAGTTATCAATGCAGAATTACTTAGTGTTGGATGTGATCTAAGGATCGTCAGCCCACTATGGTATGATGTAGTATGATAAAGTCAAAAAATGACGAAATCCTCAAACGGGCTGTAAACACAGTACGGTATCATGACGTCATAAAATTATTTTCATAATTTTAAAGATAATTAATTGCCAACAGGGTTTGGCTATACATGTTTCGATTGAAATTGAATTATTGGTAAGAGTCTAAGCTATTTGATTCAGCTAAACCAACGTTTTTTGAAATTTAAAGTGTTCTTTAAAATTTTCCTGAACCAAATTATTTTTGTGCGGATTCAGATTTTGAGAAGCTGAGGTGAACAACCCTTTTATAGGGGATTATATTACGCGAAAGCGTTAAAATATTTGTGCACAAAATATTGTACGAAGGGTTGATTTCCCTGAGTACGAGAAGAAAGGTCCATATAGTCTTATGACTATAAAAGGTTTAAGTCGAGATACTTGATAACCTGGGGACATAGTTCAAGGTCTTGTGACCCCTCAGCATGATTCGAGAATCTTTTAAACTCTTAAGTTATTCATCCTACTTCCCAATTATTGAGCAATTGTGAAAGATTCTTGTTATTCTAAAAGACGAATGTGGTAAGGATGATATTCCTTAGAAAGAAGTAAGTCGTAGAATGCGACACTAAATGATGAATATATTGAATAAGTGAGAAAAAAAAATTTGAAATGAGAAGGAGATGAGTTATCAAAGAATAATGTAAAACTTTTAATAAAAAAGTTAATAATTATAGAAAGATCTTTGTGGAAAGAAAGTGGTTATAGAACCCACGTGGGCATGTGGTTAAACTATTTTTGACTTAGTGGTCACATCCAAAACTAAGACTTTCTTCAGTTTGGTGATAAGTCAAATATATATTAACGTAAAATCTATTTTGATAGATTGAATGAATAAAGATTAATAGATAAAATTTCGATGACGAAATTCTTAGAAGAAAGGGTAAATGTAATATCCCGAGTGTTTATGATAACGATCCTTAGAAAAGGAAATAAATGGGTTAAAGAATATATAATACTAAAAATATAATTGAGTTCAAGTGAAAGTTATTAAATAAAACCTAGAATTTGTTGAAGTAATGAATGTAGTAGGAAATATAAAACCTATATTAAGGTAATGTGTTGAAGATATTCAACGATAAATTTTGAAAAGAGATTTGGTGAAAACCGAGTAAGGGAGGTTTCTTTGATTTCGATGACGAAATCCTTATAAAAAGAGAAGGATGAGACAACCTGAATTTTCATAAGTTATTAAAATAAGAATTTAATAATGAAAATTCTTATTATGAGATGTATATATTTAGAATTATGTGATTTGGTGTGAAGAGAATTATATATTCATATGTTGGAGAAAATGAGATTTAATAGTTAATTAAACTATTAAAGAAATTAAATAATATTAGTTAATTTAATTAAGTTAAAATTATGTTATGAGATAATATAATTTTAATTGTTATGCCTTGTGGGCAATGGAAATTATTATGAGTTAAGTTTCATAAATAGTGTGAATAATTCACTTAATTAAAATTGTGAATTAATACAAGTATAATTGATTTAATAAAGTGAGAGGGTAATATATTGCACGAAAATGTAAATGTTGGTATAACGTGAGTAAAATATTTATTAAGTACATTAAAAATTTTAGTTAGAAACTTTATGGAATAAAATGAATATTTATGGTATTAAATAAATATTTGATGAAAATTGTTATGGGATAGTTTATTTAAGTGTGACAAAATAGATGGAATTTATATATATTTTATTACGCGAGTATAATGGTGATATTCTAATTTAATTAAATAATTAAATTAGAGGAGTGAAAATTTGTTAAATAATGTTATGATTATAATGGTTGAATAGAAATTATAATTTACTGATAAGGTTAATTTTATTTCTTAAGGAATTAAATGTACATAATCTAGTTTATATTTCTAGTTTATGTGTTCTTGAGTTTATTTTAAAAATAGAGTTTTGGTTAATGAATTTGTGGGTTACGATGTTATATATGTTATTTGTGACGCCCCCAAATCCGGGTACTTGAAATCCGAACTTGATGCTTCACGATACCATTTCTATGAGCGGAATAATATTAATAATAATAATAATAATATAAAGATCAACTAAATTTACATGATTATCAGAGTCTAGCTCCCAAGTACGTAACCTTTAATACATTCCTTACATAACATGATAGATAATTTATATATCATTATCTTAATAATAATATCAAACTATTACATAAACTACCACAAATCTTATTTGGTTAGCTTTCTTTTTCCTTTGTTTCTGCTTGAGACTTCTAGTTCTTCACACTTGGCTGAAAAACATTTAAATTAAGCAAGGATGAGCATTTGAGTATCCGGCAAGTAATAACAATTATATATATAAGCTGAAAGAATTTAAATGTTTTCTTTATACAATTCTTCTACAACAGATCAATAGTTGTAAAGTAATCTGTATCGATAATAATAACATAACAACCCTCTTTCAAATTTTTGAAACTACGTAATGACTATAACTAGGGTTAAGGTGACATACTATGAACATTGTTTTCATTTTCGAAAAGGTTAAACATAACTTCATCTGTAAACCGTCATAACTTATGGGCACGGGAGTGATTAGCTCGTTATACCCTGTATTGATCATTACTACATGCAAGAACGATGTTATCGTTTACTCTGTCCACCTTGAGTGCATAAAAAGTTTTCCCCATGTAAGGGATGCTCATACTTGTCTAGGTTCCAAACCAAAGAAATTCAGTTGGATAATAATAAGGTTTTATCTGTTAAACAATAATCTATCATTCAACATCTATATATATATATGGGTAATTGACAGAGGTGTATCAACATGTGATTAAATACAATGATTATCCAAGTGGGGACAATTGTATAACCATTTATAGAAATTAACGAACAGAATATACATATCTGAATTACCATGTACTAATATGTTGATAATCAATGAGCGTATATAATATAGGTTTAGTAATCTGTACAGTATTAATATAATTTAGAAACATTATTACTCATGTCCATTGTATAAAAAAAATGCAAAGGTAAGATACTTGCCTGATACGCTGCTTACAGTTTACAACTTAGTTCTATCTTTTGTATAACAACCTATCAGTAATAAGACCATTTTATTGATTATAATACATACTATAACACATAGCACTGCTTATTGCAGTCAACACATTTCTTAATCACATTGTCACATATATTTAACAACCATTGAATCACAAATAAACACATATCTAATCCAATTATCTAAGTCCATATCAATTTATGAAACATGTTGGTGTACCGACAGCTTTATCGAGTAATTATCAAGTCTAAGATTCTATTCTATAACTCAATACCTATAAGTATCAGTCATATTATTTTTTTAAATGACTTATAATAATTTTTAAACATTTATTATAATTTATAATGAATTTTCAAACATCAAAATCATTAGTAAATAATTTAAATATTAAACAATTCTAATATCATTAATATTTAATTAATATTAAACTATTAATGAAGCTATTGCCAAAATATTATAGTTATTTATAATAACATATAATATTTTTAAAGTATTTATATTACCCTTAAATGGTTTTTAAAACAATTAAAATTATTTTTAATTAATTACCATTAATATTTAAATATTAATGCACTATTTATCAAAATATTAAAAGTCATTAATTATAACTTAAAATATTTTTACTTCATTTATATCCTTTTTAAATAATTTTTAAATTAATAAAATTGTTTTTAAACTATTTATTTAATATAATTATTAAATGAATTTAATATCTTTAATATTAAATTAATATCATTTATATTATATTATTAATGAAATTATTCTTTAAATATTAAAACTTATAGTTTATAACTTCAAATATTTTTAAACACTTTATTTTCATTTAAAATAATTTTTAAATTAATTTAAGTAATATAATTATTAATTAAATCTTATATCATTAATATTAAATAATTAATGAAATTTACTTTAAAATATTAAAAGTTATATTTTATAACTTAAAATATTTTTAAATAACCTATTATCATTTAAAATAATTTTTAATATATTAAAATTATTTTTAATTAATTTATTTGATGCATTTAATAAATAAATTAATTATCAATAATATTTAAATAAATACTAATATTTATGAAAAGTATTTCAAATTATTAAAAGATAATTTTTTATAAATTAAAATATTTTTTAAAATATTTTTTGTAATTTTCGTAAATTAATTACTATTTTTAAATAATTTTTGGAATTTAAATAATTTAATTTTAATAAAAGTGTCGCTAAAGACTGCCTATAGCGACAGAACCGTCGCTATAGGTGTTCTTCGCGTTCATGGCTAAGCCTATAATATTCATGCCAGTTTTCGAGTAAGCAACTTTGACCATTGATTAAACACTGCTCAATTTGTTTCTGGACATGTTGATGGTCAGATCATGTAGTACAAGTACAAGATTACACGATCCAATAATAAACATCATCAAAACATGCATAACCAACGAGATTGGAGCCTTGAACAAGATGTCAGGTCTAATCTTTATTTTCTGGGTTACCCAAAAATGAAGAACAGTTCGACTGGCTAGTTTTGGGCTTCCACAACTTGTTGTACTGGTGAGGTTTAAGTGATCTAAGCTTTGTAGTATGTAGACAACATGTAAGGCTAGAGATCCATCATATAAACATACCATAACAACAACAAATAAAGCAGATATGTTCTGGTCAAAGTATGTTAGAGGACACGTTCAAAAGTTTTTTGGGTTACCCAGAAAACATGAACTGTGATCAACTGAGCTACATTGACCGGTCATTGAATCTAGTATATTAGATATAAAGAGGTTCTACAAACATGAATCAACAGTTAACATAACATACTACAATATGGTTTCAACAACAAACTCAAAACATCATAAAGCTAACACATCCAAGGCCAACAAAAACTTGTCAGATGCTAGTTCACGGTTTCTTGGCTACCCAGAAATGGCTCGGTCAATGCCGGTCAACGACTTTTGACCGGTTATAACTTACAATCTACACATCCAATGACCCCTGATTCCACTTTCAGACTAAAGAACGCATACACGATTACAACTACAAACTTTCAAAACACAAAAATGTTAACAGATCATAGAGATATAAGGACTGACATTCGTTGTCAGACCACTCATTAAAAAAAATTTAGATTTTGTAAAATGCCAAATCCGAGCATTTAGATGTTATGGATTCAACATCTAGCAACCCAGATCATCATTAGACACTACTAACAACACATTTAACACAAAAAAATCTACCATCTAACAACATATTTATGGACAAAAATTATGGCTAGGGTTTATACCTCCTTTGATCAACTGATGATTCAAGGCTACTGATTTGCTTAGGGGATTTCGTGGGGCTGATCTTGGGGACTGGAAAGCTTATAAAAATTCGTGGGTTTGGGTTGAGAGAAAAAGTTTTAGTGTTTTGTGCAAAAAAAAAGAGCCAACAAGTGTCTTTTTCTCTCTCTCAATCTATATATAGTTGTCTTGGATGCATGTATGGCTGATGATTTGGCTGATATTTGTCAACTTAAGTCACATGGGGTTGTTGGTTTGGTGAACAACTACACCAAATGTCAAAACCTATACACTAGCTTCAATAATGCATATAAGGGCAAAAATGTCAATTGACTTGGATTTTTATGGGCCATCTTGTAATCCTTGCAAACCCTTGGGGTTTGACCTTTAGGGTTTAACCTTAAGGTCTTGCACAATAAATTTTGTAAGATTTCTAATTAAGCAAAAATAAATAGATAATTAGAATTTTAGTTTCTAAAAATTAGAAAATTAGGGTTTATTAATTAGATTAGGTTTCTAATTAATTTATACAAGAACATTAGGGTTTAATATCTCTAATTATAATTAACTTTGCTAATTTAGCAATTAGGGTTTACGATTTTAATAATTAGGGTTAATAAATTATAATTAGTGTTTCTAATTACCAATTAGGTTTTTCATGATTAGCAATAAAATCTACTGTACATGATATTAATCACATTAACACAATTACCAAATCAATCTTGAACTCTAATTTAAGTTTCAAATTAGGGTTTACCATTTAAAATTACGATTTTTAATAACTTAGGGTTTTCTAAAAATTATTTAGGGTTTCTAAATTTTTAATTAGGGTTTACCTAATTAATCATTTAATACACAACATAAATCATATATAACAGTCTTAAACTCATAATTGATTTTCAAATTAGGGTTTCCCCTAGTAAAACTATGGTTTAACCAATTAATATTAGGGTTTTGAAATTATACACCATAATTGACCAATCATCCTCAATACGTAATACAGTACATATTTATAGCACTAAAAAATCAAAATATAATATTATTATATTATTATTCTCATTCCTTGATAAAAATCCAAAATTAGAGTTTTGGATTCCATATCTGATTTATTCTTCTATATTTAACCTTAATAATCATGGTAAAATAATTAACTTAATAATCTGTACAAAAAATCATATAATAAAATAATTATAATAATTATTCTACGAAAATTGTTGTACATATTATTTAAATAATATATAACTATCTTTTCATGGAAAATAATTAATAAAAACCTTTCTACTATAAAATTAATTATTATAAGAATATACTTTATAATAATCAATAATTCTAAAATAAAATTATTTGTAAATATTCATGTAATAAATATATTTTTATGCATCACATAAATACATATACACAATACCTTTTACAAATCCTCTTCCTTAAAATAAAAAAAAATTATACGCAAAATTTTGATTTAATTTATATAAAAAATATCGGGACGTTACATTAACCCTCCCTTATAAAGATTCCGTCCTCGGAATCACCATTTTAAAACCTATACATACAAGGGTAGATAGCATACATAATCATTTCAAATAGATCTTGATCAACTTTGATCGAACTGATCTTTAACTAGTCACATAAAGCTTGTCTTTCTGATTAAATGAAAATTTGATATCTAAAAGAACTAAAATCCCCCCCTCAAATTTTCTTCATAAAATAATTTACTATATATTAAAAAAATCATGCATAATAAAATAAAAGTTTTATGAATAATACCTGGAATCCCATTGCCAGCTGCCATCGCGTCCTGGACAGTCATGTTGTAGACCCTTGCTGTTAATTTTGTTGGCTGGTTTGATGATGTAGACCCCGTGATTGTTAAAGTCCCGCTGCCAGTGCCAGTATTCACACTTCTTGTATCCGTCCTCTTCTTCGGACAATCCTTTACCTTGTGTTCAGTCGATCCGCACAGAAAATACCCACTATTCATCCTAGGATTGGGGCGTTGGGAGAGATGTGGCCCTCTTGCCCGCACTTATAGCAAACAAACTTCCCCTTCAAACATTCACCAGAGTGGTTCTTTCCACAAGTCTTACACTGTACCACTGGCTTCTTAACACCTTCTTGTTTCACTGTACACTTCCAAAATTGCTCCCCTTCCTCTTGCTACTACAACTCCTACTCCCACTATTAATTTCTATCTTCCCAGTTCCTTCGACCTTATCTTTGTTCTTCCTCTCCTTGTTGTAGAGGCTCATAGCCTCACTCCCCTCCTCAGCAATAATAGCTTTCTCCATGAGTGCTGCAAATATAGGAATCTGCAACACTGCCACCTTGTTATATAGCCAGGGTTTTAATCCTAGCTCAAACCTTCTCGCTTTCTAGCCTCCGTATCAACTTGATGCGGGGCAAACCTAGCTAACTCATTAAATTTTGCGGCATATTCAGACACCGTCATATTCTCCTACTTCAATTCTAAAAATTTCACCTCCATCCTAGCCTGCATACTAGACGAGAAATAGTTCTCGAAGAACAGTGTCTTAAACCTATCCCATGTAACTACACCTTCTCCAGCTCTCGCCTGATTCGCTTCCCACCAAAAAATTGCCTCACCCTTCATCATGTAGGTGGAAAAAGCGGTCTTCTGCCCCTCAGCTACCCTAGCTATCACGAATGTTTTTTCAATTTCTTTAACCCAAGTCTGGGCCTCAACAGTGTCAGTTGTACCTTTGAATTCTGGCGGTCCTACAGCCTTAAAATCTTTGAAGTTTGCTAAACGGTTGTCCAGCTGGTTCCATGCGGCTAGCATCCCTTGCTACATAGCTTGTGCTACCATGTTTGCAAAGTACTGCATCGGGTCTGCTTGTTGTTGTCCCTCAACGTTATTGACAGATTCTTCTGCCCCATTGATTTCGAGTTCGACGTCTTGGCGGTATTATCTGATTAAATAAAATCATAAATTTAACTTACCTCCTAAACCTTATCGCATAAGATGAGTATGTTATACTTGTTTAATTTCTCAAACTTAGATTCATATTCATTCAACGAATATTTTACATAGCATAACACATAATGCTTTAAACATCAGCTATCCCTTTGTGACCACAAAAGTCGGGATTTACAAACTTGATAATTACAAAAGTTTTAGATTATTACATTACACAAACATACTAAGCACACATATTACATTAAACAGACCTACACCACATAACTTATACTACCTATTTGCTACGCCTTTTTCCTTGGATAACCTCTCGCCTGATGACCTTCAATCCCACAAATAAAACATGCACCTGGTTTATAGTCGGGAAAATACAGAGTAGTATGTCCTTTATAATAGCAAATGTAACATATTCTTTTCCCTTTCTTCTTATCATATTTTCCTAAGTCGTGGTCTTCTATCTTTCCTTTCCCGTTCTTGCTCGAAGCTGCACACGATGTGTTGCTTGTGGCTCCCATCTGATCAATTTAGATTTTAAGCTTATCTTGTTCTTCCATTGTTTCTAGTAAGGCTTTACGTAATTGACTATTCAACAGCTTTTCTATTTCCCATAGCTTTTCCAGAGAAGAAACCTTGTTCCTCAGATCCTGCACCTCCGTTGATGCTTGTTCAGCTTCAACTTTAGTGTCTGAATCACTATCTGTCAGCTCCACTATCTCCGGATCTAGTATTATATATTCTACAATAACCACCTCATCTGAGTTGTTTTCATCATGAGCCTTTATTTCAGCTATTGGATTTGATATAAGCTCGGGTGTATGGGTTTGATCCTTCTTCATGCTATAAGCATATAACAAGCCTTTTCCACCAAACATCAATACACATAAATTATCCTGATTAGCATATAGTATATACGCACAGAAATTAAGAGTTTTATATAAGTTATCTTTTATTTTGTTTGACGATGAATTTACTCAATTCATCTCTTTTTAAACTCTAAATGAGTTATTTATATTTTCAACGTTTCCCTCTGCTCTAAGGTTATAGCCTAAGGTCTAACCCACCTAAGGTTTTTAACCCTAAGCTCTGATACCAACCTATGAAGCCCCCAAATTCGGGTACTTGAAATCCAAACTTGGTGTTCCACGATACCATTTCTATGAGCGGAATAATATTAATAATAATAATAATATAAAGATCAACTTAATTTACATGATTATCAGAGTCCAGCTCCTAATTACGTAACCTTTAATATATTCCTTACATAACATGATAGATAATTTATATATCATTGTCTTAATAATAATAACAAACTATTACATAAACTACCACAAATCTTATTTGGTTAACTTTCTTTTTCCTTTGTTTTTGCATAAGACTTCTGGTTCTTCACACTTGGCTGAAAACCTTTAAATTAAGCAAGGATGAGCATTTGAGTGCCCAGCAAGTAATAACAACTATATATATGTATAAGCTGAAAGAATTTAAATATTTTTTTTATACTATCATTCTATAACAGATCAATAGTTATGAAGTAATCTGTACCGATAATAATAACATAACAACCCTCTTTCAAATTTTTGAAACTACGTAATGACTATAACTAGGGTTAAGGTGACATACTATGAACATTGTTTTCATTTTCGAAAAGGTTAAATAGAACTTCATCTGTAAACCATCATGACTTATGGGCACGGGGGTGATCAGCCTGTTGTACCCTGTATTGATCAATACTACATGCAAGAACGATGTTATCGTTCACTCTGTCCACCTTGGGTGCATAAAAAGTTTCCCCGTGTAAGAGATGTTCATACTTGTCTAGGTTCCAAATCAAAGCAATTCAGTTGGATAATAATAAGGTTTTATCTGTTCAACAATAATATATCATTCAATATCTATATATATACGGGTAATTGACAGAGGTGTATCAACATGTGATTAAATACAATGATTATCCAAGTGGGGACAATTGTATAATCATTTATAAAAATTAACGAACAGAATATACATATCTGAATTACCATGTACTAACATGTTGATAATCAATGAGCGTATATAATATAGGGTTAGTAATCTGTACAGTATTAATATAATTTAGAAACATTCTCACTCATGTCCACTGCATAAAGAAAATGCAAAGGTAAGATGCTTGCGTAATACGCTGCTTACAGTTTACAACTTAGTTCTATCTTTTGTATAACAACCTATCAGTAATAAGATCATTTTATTGATTAGAATACATACTATAACACATAGCACTGCTTATTGCATTCAGCACATTTCTTAATCACATTATCACATATGTTTAACAACCATTGAATCACAAATAAACACATATCTAATCCAATTATCTAAGTCCATATCAATTTTTGAAACATGTTGGTGTACTGACAGCTTTATCGAGTAATTATCGAGTCTAAGATTCTATTCTGTAACTCAATACCTATAAGTATCAGTCATATTATTTTTAAATGACTTATAATAATTTTTAAACATTTATTATAATTTATCATGAATTTTCAAACATCAGAATCATTATTAAATGATTTAAATATTAAACAATTCTAATATCATTAATATTTAATTAATACTAAACTATTAATAAAACTATTGCCAAAATATTAAAGTTATTTATAATAACTTATAATATTTTTAAAGTATTTATATTACCCTTAAATGATTTTTAAAATAATTAAAATCATTTTTAATTAATTACCATTAATATTTAAATAATAATGTACTATTTATCAAAATATTAAAAGTCATTAATTATAACTTAAAATATTTTTACTTCATTTATATACTTTTTAAATAATTTTTAAATTAATAAATTTTTTCTAAACTATTTATTTAATATAATTATTAAATGAATTTAATATCATTTAATATTAAATTAATATCATTGATATTAAATTGTGAATGAAATTATTCTTTAAATATTAAAAGTTATTGTTTATAACTTAAAATATTTTTAAACACTTTATTTTCATTTAAAATAATTTTTCTAATATTAAAATAATTTTTAAATTTATTTAAGTAATATAATTATTAAATAAATCTTATATCATTGATATTAAATAATTAATGAAATTTACTTTAAAATATTAAAAGTTATATTTTATAACTTAAAATATTTTTAAATAACTTATTATCATTTAAAATGATTTTTAATATATTAAATCATTTTTAATTAATTTATTTGATGTATTTAATAAATAAATTAATTATCAATAATATTTAAATAAATATTGATATTTATGAAAAATATTTCAAATTATTAAAAGTTAATTTTTTATAACTTAAAATTATTTTTGTAATTTTCAGAAATTAATTACTATTTTTAAATAATTTTCAGAATTTAAATAATTTAATTTTAATAAAAGTGTCGCTAAAGACTGCCGATAGCGACAGAACCGTCGCTATAGGTGTTCTTCGCGTTCTCGGCAAAATCCAGAATATTCATGCCAATTTTCGAGTAAGCAACTCTGACCATTGATTAAACACTGCTCAATTTGTTTCTGGACATGTAGATGATCAGATCATGTAGTACAAGTACAATACTATACGATCCAACAATAAACATCATCAAAACATGCATAACCAACGAGATCTGAAGCCTTGAACAAGCTGTCAGAGCTGTTCTTCATTTTCTGGGTTACCCAGAAATGAAGACCAGTTCGACTGACTAGTTTTGGGCTTTCACTACTTGTTGTACATGTGAGGTTTAAGTGATCTAAGCTTTGAAGTATGTAGACAACATGTAAGGCTAGAGATCCATCATATAAATATACCATAACAACAACAAATAAAGCAGATCTGTTCTGGTCAAAGTATGTCAGAGGACACGTTCAAACGTTTTCTGGGTTACCTAGAAAACATGAACTGTGATCAACTGAGCTACTTTGACTGGTCATTGAATCCAGTATATTAGATATAAGGAGGTTCTACAAACATGAATCAACAGTTAACATAACATACTACAATATGGTTTCAACAAAAAACTCAAAACATCATAAACCAAACAGATCCAAGGCCAACAAAAACTTGTCAGATGCTAGTTCACGGTTTCTGGGCTACCCAGAAATGGCTCGATCAATGCCGGTCAACGACTTTTGACCGGTTATAACTTACAATCTACACATCCAATGACCCTGACTCCACTTTCAGACTAAAGAACACATACACGATTACAACTACAAACTTTCAAAACACAAAAATCTTAACAGATCACAGAGATATAAGGACTGACATTCGTTGTCAGACCACTCTTTAAAAAATTTCCAGATTTTGTAAATTGCCAAATCTGAGCCTCTAAATGTTATGGATTCAACATCTAGGAACCCAGATCATCATTAGACACTACTAACAACACATTTAACACAAAAAATCTAGCATCTAACGACAGATTTATGGACTAAAATTATGGCTAGAGTTTATACCTCATTTGATCAATTGATGATTCAAGGCTACTGATTTGGTTAGGGTATTTCGTAGGGCTGATCTTGGGGACTGGAAAGCTTATGAAATTCGTGGGTTTGGATTGAGAGAAAAGGTTTGAGTGTTTTGTGCAAAAAAAAATGAGCTAACAAGTGTCTTTTTCTCTCTCTCAATCTATATATAGTTGTCTTGGATGCATGTATGGCTGATGATTTGGTTGATATTTGTCAACTTGATTCACAGGGGGTTGTTGGTTTGGTGAACAACTTCACCAAATGTCAAAACATATACACTAGCTTCAATAATGCATATAAGGGCAAAAATGTCAATTGGCTTGGAATTTTAAGGGCCATCTTATAATCCTTGCAAACTCTTAGGGTTTGACCCTTAAAGTTTAACCCTAAGGTCTTGCACAGTAAATTTTGTAGGATTTCTGATTAAGCAAAAATAAATAAATAATTAGAATTTTAATTTCTAAAAATTAGAAAATTAGGGTTTATTAATTAGATTAGGTTTCTAATTAATTTATACAGGAACATTAGGGTTTAATATTTCTCATTATAATTAACTTTGCTAATTTAGTAATTAGGGTTTACGATTTTAATAATTTGGGTTACTAAATTATAATTAGGGTTTCTAATTACCAATTAGGTTTTTCATAATTAGCAATAAAATCTACTGTACATGATATTAATCACATTAAAACAATTACCAGATCAATCTTAAACTCTAATTTAAGTTTCAAATTAAGTTTTAGCATTTAAAATTTGGGTTTTTAATAACTTAGGGTTTTCTAAAAATTATTTAGGGTTTCTAAATTTTTAATTAGGGTTTACCTAATTAATCATTTAATACACAACATAAAACATATATAACAGTCTTAAACTCACAATTGATTTTCAAATTAGGGTTTCCCCCAGTAAAATTAGGGGTTAACCAATTAATATTAGGGTTTTAAAATTATACACCATAATTAACCAACCATGCTCAATACGTATATACAGTACATATTTATGGCATTGAAAAATCAAAATATAATATTATTATATTATTATTCTCATTCCTTGATAAAAATCGTAAATTAGGGTTTTGGATTCTATATCTGATTTATTCTTCCATATTTAACCTTAATAATTAAGGTAAAATAATTAACTTAATAATCTGTACAAAAATTCATATAATAAAATAATTATTATATTTATTCTAAGAAAATCATTTTATATATTATTTAAATAATATATAACTATATTTTCATGGAAAATAATTAATAAAAACCTTTCTACTATAAAATTAATTATTATAAGAATATACTTTATAATAATCAATAATTCTAAAATAAAATTATTTGTAAATATTCATTTAATAAATATATTTTTATACATCACATAAAAACATATACACAATATCTTGTACAAATCCTCATCTTTAAAATAAATAAAAAAATTATACGCAAAACTTCTGATTTTATTTATATAGAAAATATCGGGTCGTTACATTATTAGATATTTATAATTTGATAATGGTCTTCTAGAAACAAATTTTCAGAAATCAAATTTATGTATTTATACTAAAGAAGAGGAATTTGGGTTTTAATTGTAATGTGTGTTTTGGTGTACTTTGGGACTAATGTTGATGATGATTTCGTGATGAAAGCTTTAAATTGATGGATGATTGTTGTTCTCCTCTATAAAATGAAAACAACGCAACTTGAACGGATCGAATTGGTTAAGAAACGAATTCGTGATGAATGAATACACTTAGCATGTTGAAAATAGAAAAAATTAGAATAAACAATTTAGAATTAGTATAAATCAAGTCCCACATCAACTAAATTGAGAACTTTACCCTTTGCTAAACCTATAAATAGAAGGACTTGATCATTTGTTTCATTCATCAACAATAAGGCCTCCAATTTTGAGAAAGACTTTGTTGTGGGAGGACTTTTTATAAAAACCTCCTTAGTTAAATTTTGGCGTGGAAGCGCGTAGTTAGTTTGTGGAACTCGTATATTCGGGTATGTTTCTTACTTAATTTTTGGTAATGCTATTATTTTAAATATTGTATTTAATTTGTTAGTTAAAGTTTGAATTTTGGAATTTAGTTAGTTTTGTTAGTAAACTAGTTAGCTTACTATGTTTATTTTGGCTTGGAATTGATTATGTAAATGAGTTCTAATGATGGTAATTAGAGATATGGAGATGAGACCTTAGACTAGTCTAATTATGTTAAATAAAACTTATTTGTAAAAAAAGTTGGGTTGGAACGAGTCAAGACGAGTTTTGGATGTCAAAACAAGAAGTCCAAAAAAGTAGTGGACTGTTGATCCAAAAATGAAAATTCGGGGTTAGCTAGATTATTTAGAAAATTCTAGGCTTTTGGTATGTTATAGTACACTGAATAAGATTTCCATAGACTCCGGAATGGACTAATTCTGACTTCGGAGCAAAGAGTTATGACAATTCAAAGTAGTCACGTCAAAACTGTCTAACCAACTCGGGGCAGTCACCTTGAACTAATTTTTATGGAATTCTATGTTTAGAATTTGGAAAAGGTCAAGAATCACTCAAAAATATTTTGAAACGGAAAAGTTATGACTGTTTTAGCGAGAGAAGGTAAAGTTGGGAAAGAATGAAAAACATTTTTGAACGCCCCTCTTTGAATACTGTTTTGGACTGTCTATCTTATCCGAAATGGGTGTCCAATAACTTATAAAAATAGGTTAATATGATGTTTCCAACATATCCAAAGTTGGATGTTATCAGACTTATGAGATATAGAGTAAAATTTACATTACAACTACTATACGTTGCTATGTGACTAATAGTTGATGTGTATGATTATATAATTGTGTAGGGCATGTGAAGTATAGGTAACTGTAAGCTGTTAAACTGTTATTGGTAAACAACGATCAAGGCAAGTCTTTCAGTTCCTATTCGCTATGTGAATTTGATGATAATTTTTTTGAAATCTTTATTGCAAATATCATGATGTGTTATATTAATGTTGAAAGTATGAAATGTTAAAGTCAATTTATGACTACGTTGATTGAGTACTGAATGTTGATTGAGTAATGAACTCAATATTTATATTTGTTATATGAACTACAACATGTATGTTATGTTAGTCCAATATTTATGAGATGTATATCGAGCATGTTATTATGTGCTATGTGATGCATGAAAACTGTTAGATTTTGCTGGGCTGTCAAGCTCAACCTTGCAAATAACCACTTTTGCAGGTTAAAGATTTAAGGTAAATTTATGTGTTACTTAAAAGATATGAATCAGATGTGATACTTAATGATTTATATACTTTGACTGGGTTATTAATATTTGAACCATGTTTAAGGGTTCCGAATAATGTATTAATGTTGAATTGTAATATCGTTTTGCGAAGTAAACCCTTGTAGTATTAAAATGATTCTGAGACAGTTAGATGTAAAGTTGAAAGTTTTGAGAACGAGAATAGTTTGTAATAGGAAGTTTTAATTATTCCGCAAATTTCAATGGTTGTATTATTGTTTAATGATGTAAAATTAGAGGTTGAATGTATTGTTAACGACAGAAGTCGAGAATTAAATTGTATTAATTTTGGGGTTGTTACAGCGGCGCCAAACTCTAGCACACCATTGGTGCTGTAGTGCCGACTAACAGTGGCTGAAGCCCGGACACGACACTGCGACGCGACCATTAACACTGTGGTTGGCGCTGCTGCGCCTCCCATGAGCCTCAGTTGGTTTTGGCAGTTTGGTTTTTATACGAACTTCTCGGGGTCATAACTTATTCGTTTTACATCTGAATTGGCTCATTCAAAAGCCATTAGTTCAAAAATTACATACTCTAAGTGTTCATGCAATAATTTTTCATTTTTGAATCCGTTAACTCGGAATTCAACTTTTAGTTCATTATCGAGCATT
The DNA here is from genome assembly GCA_016801055.1 of Panax notoginseng. Taxonomy (NCBI): domain Eukaryota; kingdom Viridiplantae; phylum Streptophyta; class Magnoliopsida; order Apiales; family Araliaceae; genus Panax; species Panax notoginseng. Next base: position 92,737,478 of record CM029020.1, read on the forward strand.
CGTTTATTATTTATGAGCGTTCATAGCTCGTTCTCTTCGTTCTAAGTCGAAATTCGACGATTATTGAGTCCACAACTCTGGAATACCTTATCTCACGTGATGCCACAGAAAACCAAGGTTTCCAAGTTACACGGCAACTTTTAACTACTAATCTGAGATTTCTACGTTTTTAACGCTTAACGACTAATTTTGGAAAATTCGTTATAACTTCGTTACTCGTGTCCTATACGCCAAATCAAATGGAACAACTCCATGGATTCTTCATCTACATCCTAACCAAGAAATATGTGCATACCCTAACAATGATGGTTTTCAATTTGTTCATCAACAACCAAGTTAACATTCAACGGTTTCTATGGTTTAAACTTACTTAAACCCTTACGATTTCTACTTAAACAGGACTTGTCAATGTTTTAATCATTAATAGCCATCCGTATTCCTGCGTAAGAGACATGCTCCACCAATCTATGATTCTCTACGAAAAGAAATCGAAAAGATCAAAAACTAACGTTTACGGGATATTACCTTTTCATTCTTCACGTTCTTGCTAAAACTTCTTATGTTTTGCTTCAAAGTAACTTGATTACTTATTTCTAGCTTTTTATCTCTCTCAATATATGTTGGACAAAGTTTGTAAAATAACAATTGAATAACCTAAGCTTCTTTATATAGGAAAATCTAATGGAGGGAAAAATGGTCATTATGTGACCTCCTTACTAATCCCACCTCGACAACAACTTATCCACCAAGTAATCACTTTACTTGGTGGCCAAGTGGCCGGCCCACATGCCCATGGATTTTTACCATCTGATGACCCGCCGGTTCGATCCGCGGTTCAATTTCTTGGATCAGTCTTGACTTAACCTAACATTGGGCCTTGACTTGGGCATGATTACACCATCATTGGGTTTGATATAATCCAAGTCCAATTGGATTCTACAAAATCTTAAACTCAAAGTCCATTAAGACTAATCATTCTACGCGTATAACTCATGTATTCTCTTCGTTTAGTATTCATATGATATTCGTACTATACGTCGTAATATTTCTTTATACTATACTCGTATATCATACGTATAATAACCGTAATGATTATACGCATTACATTTCCCTCGTGAAAATCACTTTCAATAACCCTTAGGTTTTAAGTGTCTGCAGGAAAAACTTCATTTACCATAATGAAATATTATTGCATATTCCATCTCGTCTTCATATTCTATCATTACGCATTGCTCAGAAATTCAAAACTTAATTCTCGAGCAGAAACGGTAATGAATAGTTTTTTTCGAAAATTTATCGAAAACATTTATTTTCGTCTTGAAAATTCAAAAAAACAAATATTTCTAGTACATAGCCAGAATCCTAACCACATCCGTACATTCTAGGTCATAGAACGACCTTCAAATAGCTTACTCATATAAATAATCAATTAACTTCATTTAATCTACATAATCAAATAAAATTTAATTATTTCATAAATTCTTTTTTTTCTCGGGTGTTACATTCCCCCCCTTATAAGGATTCTGTCCCAAGAATCTCGCTACAATTACATAAACAAATGAAGAAAATTTTTGTTCATTTTACTTTTCGAGTTCCCAGGTTGCTTCTTCGGATTGTGGTTCCTCCCAAATCACCTTCACCGAAGGTATTATCTTATTTCTTAACTTGTTCCTTCCTATCAACATTTTGAACTGGAAGTTCTTTATACGTTAAGTCTTTTTCTATCTGAATAGACTCATACTCTGTTACGTGTTTGTAGTCCGGTTTATAAGGACGCAAACTGACACGTGAAACACATTGTGTATACGTTCCATCTATAGAGGTAAAGCTACCTCATAAGCTACCTCTCTTACCCTTCTTAAAATTTCAAAAAGGTCCTATAACCTTGGACTTAATTTCCCTTTCTTCCAAAAACGTATCTTCCTTTCCAAGGCGATACTTTCAGAAAGACATTAGAACCTAATTCAAATTCCTCTTCTCTCGGTGAGGATCTGCATACTTCTTTTGCCTATCTTGAGCGTACCAATCAAGTAAGTATTAACTTTACCATGTCTGTCATCTGTTGTACCATCTCAGGTCCAACGTTCACCTACTTCATCCCAGCACAGTGGAGTTCTACATTCCTCCATAAAAGTTTCGTAAGGCGGCATGCCTATACTAGCGTGAAAAATATTGTTGTACACGAATTCAACCAAAGGAGATATTCTTCCCAACTCCCCTTAAAATCCATAACGCAAGATCTTAACATATCTTCTAGCGTTTGAATTGTCCGTTCATTTGTCCATCCGTCTGTGGATGATACGTCGTACTCAATCTCAAATACGTTCACATTTTATCTTACAAACTCCTCCAAAAGTTTGACGTGAATCGTGGATCACGATCTGCATAATCGAAACTGGTACTCCATGTCTTGAAATAATTTCTTTGACATAAAGCTTAGCTCATGCTCTAGGTTATACCTAACTCCTATTGGTAGAAAGCGAGCCAATTTTGTCAACCGATCCACCATTACCCAAATAGTGTCGTTATCCTTTCCTTGTTGTGGAAGACCCACCACAAATTCCATGGTGATATGCTCCCATTTCCACTCTGGAATTTCTAATGATTGCAACAACCCATTCTGTCATTAGTGTCCAGCCTTAACTTTCTGACAAGTTAAGCACTACTAACATATTCTGCGAATCCCTCTTCATGTTCGGCCAGTAAAAGTTCTGACGAAGGTCTTGATACATCTTTGTAGTACAGGATGTATCGAGTACCTCGAACTATGGGCCTCACTCATTATCTCTTCTTTTAACTCAGAATTATTGGAACCAAATTCTTCCATCAAAACGAAGCAATCCCTTCTTGTCGAGATTGTACTTAGTCTTCTCTTCATCTTCCATCTCTTCTTTTCATTCGTTCACATTCCTCATTACTTAATTGCACTTCCTTAACCCGTTCCACTATGTTCTGTTGAGTTTCCATTTGAGAATAATGTTTCACCGCTTCACTTGGTAACTTAACTTCTAACTCCAGTCTTTCCATCTCAGTTATTAACTCATTCTGAGTTTGTTAACATTGACAGCTTTTCTCTACTTCCTACTTAGTGCATCGGCTACTATATTCGCTTTCCCGGATGATACAAGATATCACAGTCGTAATCTTTGATCAACTATAACCCCTTTCTATGTCTCATATTCAACTCTTCTGTGTGAAGATATATTTTAGACTTTTATGGTAGTATATATCTCACACTTTTCCCCGTATAAATAACGTCTCATATTTTAAAGCAAAAACTACAGCTGCCAATTTTAGGTTATGAGTAGGATAGACCTTCTTCATAATCCTTTAACTGACGTGTCGCGTACGCAATGACCTTGCCATGCTGCATGAGCACGCAACCAAGTCCTCTATGTGAAGCATCGCTATAAACTACAAATTCCCCGTATCATCTGGCAAGGATAATACTGTGCCTCACTTAACCTCTGTTTTAGATCTTGACAACTATTTCAAATTTTATTGTCCACACATACTTTACTGACTTCCTTGTCAAATTGTCAGCGGAGTAGCTATTTTAGAAAGTCCAGGATGAACCTTCTATAGTATCCCGCTAACCCC
>CM029020.1:92741177-92815485 GCA_016801055.1 Panax notoginseng
AAATGTTACACTTTCTGATAAGCAAAGGAAGGATTACTTAGTTGTCGCCTCCTATAAATTCCAAGACAAAGAGTTATGATTCCACTAAGATATGTCTCTACCATTCAAACTCACCTGGATATGTGACTGAGGAATGTTGGTCTTTGTGACATAAATCCAGGATCTCATTGAAAATGGGAGCTGAAGATAGAATCCCCATGACCAGAAAAGGCGAAAAGGAAATAAAAAGCTTAAGTTGTCCAGTCGAGACAGGTAGTTCAAAGGAGTCGAAGGTTGTGAGCTCCAATTCTGGCAGAACACTAGGTGGACTAATCCTAATGTAGGGAATGGCAGAGGAAACAAGAGAATCTCCAAAGGAGATTCCTCGCCAACATCAAACATCCAGTGGCCCAAAGATAGCAACCACATTCCTGATTTTATCATCATGGATGATGAGGAGGAAATACTGATCCTTTTCAAAGAAGAATAAGCCAAAAAGGAAAGTTCCTTGCAAGAAATGCAACAACAGTTTGCGGGAGATTTCATGGTCGAATCCTCTCAAGCCCAGGAAAAAGGTGAAGGAACAGATGAAGGAAAATACAATGAGGTTGACGGGGAAACACACCCATAGAAGAATCAAGAGTTTTTCCCTTTGTATGACAGGTCCAGTATAAGCATCCCCGAGGGGTGTGCTGAATCAAGAGGTGATCAAGTTATGGTTATGAGTGAAGATATCCAGAACCAAGAGGTAACCTCTATCGCGAGTCTCGAAGGCAAGATAACCACTGACAACTCGACTATTAGGCCTCAGCTAGCAAAGAATATGTAGATCTAGAGGATAAAGTATGGAGTTCTAGGAGATGTTGGAACGGTATCACTTTCTTCGCAATACGCCTTTTATTTTCCAAGCATGTAAATATTTAAAAAAAAACAAACAAACAAAACAAAAATAAAAAAAATAAAATATCAAAAAGTCAAAATCAAAATCAAGTAAGTCAGGTCTCATCCATTTAGCATGAACTACGAAAGACCTGATCTCCCCTCATCAATGGGAGTACGTAGGCAACAATTTATGGTGCAATCACACTAAACAAAAACCTAAAAACCCAAAAAAAACCCAAACAAACATTTCTCAAACTGTTTATCTTATCAAGCAGGAACTACGCAGACCTGATCTCCTGCACATACAGGAGTACGTAGGTAGTCATCAGTGGTGCAGTCAGACCCTCAAAAGAAATATCCAAACTAAAACATCAATCCCAAGACAACCAACATTGGGGATGAAATGGCCATCGTCATAAGATGCAACTCGTCAGCAACTCATAACTCCTGAAAAGCGAGAAGACTTGATCTCTTTTGACCTCCAACAATACATGGGCAACCGTCGTGGTAAATTCTATCTCATACTAAATGACCTGTTCCCCCATATCAAGACAACAAATCAAACCTTGTAGATCAAATTAAACTTGGATGAAGTCATCACCAACCAAGCTGAGATCTTTGGGGTCAATTTAGTGGAGTCTGAAGGCCTCTCGACATCAACCATCAAAGTTGTAACAACAACACAACGATATGTCAAGCATGATTAGCAGCGTGGACCTTCAAAGAGCCGACACCCTCAATCATAAGTCTTCATAAAATTAGAAAAAAACCAGCAAGGCTGATTGCGCGAAAAAAGTCAGGAACAATGATTGAGGGCATCAAAGCCCAAATCCACTACATGTTCACCATCTGGTACATAGGTAAAAGCCTCTTGCAATCTCGCCATCTTATCGGCCTATCTGTTAAAGCAACGATCCCAGACAATAAGCAAGGCTGGGGCAATTTCAAAATTAGTGATAAACCGTTATTGGGTTCCTTACAATAAGATTGGGGCAATCTCGAAAACAACGATAACTCAACACTGGGGCATTTATCAACCATCCTAAAGAGGAAAATGCACCAGTCAGCACCATCAGCATAGTACATCATCATTAGAGCTTCCCTCACATCATCTAACTGGCGATTCGGTATGCTCATTTGGTCTTTTCTAATCACATTGCTCTCATAATGAATAATCCACATGTGAGGATACTACTCACTCGCGACTTGGTCAATAATAAGAGTATCTCATATGAATCCCCGATAATAACATGCGAAAGGGCTGGGGCATTTTCTTATTCCAGGAAAGGGAAGGAGTTTATGGCGAGATAGGCCTCTCATGAAAAGAAAGGGGAAAACTCTTGAGAGAAATCATGGCGACATAAGCTTTCCGCTATAAAAGTAGGGGAAATTCTCAAGATCATCCTTAACTCAAAAGCAGAAGCCCAATGACAAAAGATCTAGCGAATGAAATCATCATCAAATGTGTCAATCTGCGTCGAGTCCTCACAAGTCGAGGCCTCTACACCAAAGTTCAAATTTGGGTAGCGAAAGAACGAGCTTCACCCACCAGGGATGTCAGCGGTATTCAGGTCATCAGTTAAGCCGAGTTACAAATCAAACGCTCAAGGAAATGGGGCACAAGCACCTAACAGCAAAAGGAAACTCCAAATCACCTCAAAAAGGGTGAGGTAAAATTCTACTACAAAAAATTTAAAATATACGTCAACCAAGGACAATAGACTCGTAAAGATAATTATAGATCATCACATCATGCATGATCTGCACATGTACAAATGCGATACATTAACGTACATATCTATCAAGGTTTAGCATGTATGTAATGACCGTGAATTTTAAACTCCTTATTTAATTAAATATGTGATTTAAATTTTAATGAGTTAGTTTTGTGAGTCTATTTAAACCTTATGTGGTTATGTGAATTTATGAAATGATTAAAGGGAGTCACTAATAGTTACTTAAATTAGTGGACTAACCCTAAGGGGTTAATATCAAAAAATTGATAGGATTCTTAATGATTAAATATTCAATCTATTTGAATATAGTGACATATTTTGAACATACTGGTTTATTTCAAATATGGGTATATCACCACTATAGAAGTTAAATTATATCATATAAAACTTGTGTGGTGATAGAAATTGAAACTGGCTTGAAGCTAACCCATTTTGGCACTGCCAAGGACTGGCGCAGCTGCGCCCTCCCAGCAGTACAAAATGGCGCAGCTGTGCTAGTGTCCAATATGAGAAAAGTTAGTTTCTACTATAGAAAATGAAATTGAACATTAATGTAAGGTGTGACATGCATAAAATCATATGATAAGAATATATTCTAATGACATGGAGTATCAAGTAGTGCAATAATATCATAAGTGATTTTTAAACAGAAATAATTAAATATATGTGTATTCCAGAAATTAGGAAAGAAATTATATGTGTACACTGGATATATAATATTAATTAATGATGAGTTTATGTTAGTAGTAAAATATAATTATGGAGATACCCAGACAATAACACCTAACTGTGTTATTTTTATTGCGTGTATTTAATGTACATGGATTATATGATGTGAGTACATAAATAATCCCTAATTTTCCTAATATGATAACAATTATACATTAAAGTTACATTTTGGGAATTTAAGTAACCAAACCAAGCTTTAAATAACTTGTTGATGAGATTTTGCTCTTTTCCCAAAGTAAGTGTCGCAAAAGTACATGAACAGTGAACTAAATCTAAATTATGTAACTTCCAAGCAAGAAATCATTGGCTATGGAGATGGCTAGTGGTGGGTTGTTAAACCACTCCTTATTAACCAATGTTTCCTCCTAATACCTCATGGAGTTAACGTCAGTGCAAAATAGTTGCCCAGTCCAAGTTTCTTCTACAAATGGCAACCCAAATTTTCAATTTATGTTGCTTTGTTTTAGTTCTTGAAACTCTGATAACTGGAGAGTGAGTGGGTTGTGGTTCAGAGAGGAGGTTAGCAAGTTCAGAAGGAGGAAACAAAGTTTATTAATGTTAAAGAGGTATAAAATCATAAACTTTTGTTCTTAGTTGGGTTTGTCAAATTCTTATAAATTATTTAAAATTCTTTGTCAATTGATGTGAACTAACATGCTATAATGTGTTTATGATTTATGTTTACATATATGAACTCTTAAATGATGGTATTAAGCATGTTTAAATCAAGGAGAATTGTTGATGTTTGATGCTCTATAGAACAGAGCAAGTTACTGCTTCTGGTTCGGGCATGGCGCAACAGTGCCCTATTTGTACTAGGGTGCAGCGCAACTGCACCATACCCCAGAATCAGTTTCTAGTGTTTATTGCGCTACGTGTTGCTAACTTGATGTTATGACTTAGATATATACCTAAGAAGGAGTGTAACATGAGATGTAAAGCTTTCTTATGTGGTATGAAGTAATCTACTTGGATTAGTAAGAAAGTTTGTAACGAAACTTATGGTTTCTAAAACAAACTTTGAGAAAAACTTATGTTCACAAGTTCTGAACTTAATGGCTCATACGCATGACTGATTTCGAAACTAAATGAGCATGATATATGATGTATAGTGTCTTTATCATGGTTTAAACTTGTTAGCTTTATGTTAGAGAATGTTTTAAAGGAAAAGCTTGTTATGTTAAAGTTAATATACATGAATGCTTCAAGATGTAAGTTCTGATTGTGAAAGATGTTAAACATAACTTAATTACACATGATAAGAGTTCTAAAGTTGTCCTGTATGTGTATATTGCATCATTCATGATAAAGTGATTTCAAAGGCAACCTTGAACATGTTTTCAGAAATTTAGTTGCATCACATGTATATATAGATTCTAAAGAAGTAAGATGTCATGTTATAGCTATAATACTCCTAGACATGATTCATATGTATTAAGCATGATGATAACTAAACCGAATATGAGTTTAGAGCATGATTTGAAGTGTTAAACAATGTTAGTTATGAACAAACAATATGAACACCACGAGCATGTGTGTTAACTGATTGGGTGACCTCCCTAGGTAAACCTATGATCAAGTTATAAGGCACAATAATTACATGACCCTTTATGCTTGAATTCTATGGAAAGTCACAAACTAAAAGTAAACTCAAGAATGGTTATATACTTTTGTAAAGAACTCTAGCATGTGTATATATTAAAGTATAAGTGAATAGAGGTGTGAGAGTTGGATTGATAACAAGAAGTGTAAAGCTCAAACCTGGGCTGGCCAGGGGACAGCGCAGCTGCGTCGTCCCTAAGCCAAGACCAGGCGCAGCTGCGCCATCCTGCAGTCACGAATATATTCTGTTTTTGATTCTGAAATTCAAGGCATGCTTATATGATTTCTTTACTTTGTAATATATGACCAATATGCCATATATTTTGTTGAGAAGCGTGCAATGTAATGACTTGATTCTTGTAAGTATAGGCTCATACTAGTTTACGTATACTAATTGAAAAGGCCGACTTGTGAATGTTAGGTCGTTTCAACGCACGTTAATTAAAGCTAGAATAAAATTGTTGCTGAGCAAACATGCAAGTTCCCTAGCCTTACTCAAATTTATATTGAGCAAGTATCCGAACACTATTTTTATTATGTTGCAAGTTTCCTAACTTACACAACTTTGAGTTTTGTGAAAGTTTTCTATCCTCCTCATATTGCATTGAGAAGGATATTATTTAATTGAAAGTTATTCATTTAAGCTTGAAATTTATTTCCAAGCATGCTATTAAGTGTTTTAATTATCTTACAATTATTCCATATTGATATTATTGATATTCGCACTTAGTGCACTTGAGTTCGTACAGTCTTGGACTTATACATCATTTAAAGTTCTATAATTCTTGAACTGTGTCAGATAGAGTCTGAACCTTTGTTCGGTCAGACAATTGTATGAAGTTTTATAAAAGCTATCCAAACCAATTAATGTTAAGGATTCTTAGACTGAACGAATACCCTTTTATGATAGGGGAGTACCCCAGGTATCTAATAAAAGATACAAAGAGCATATTTAAATGTTATGCATATACAAGGTGTATGCGAGGCTGATCCCCTAAAGTACCTATTCTGTAGCCAGTAACCGAAGGGTCAATTAGCTATTGATTCCATTGGAGTGTTATAGTTCAAAGTCTACTTGACTAGCAGTTATTCTCAAAGAAATCATTATCTTTGCTTCTAATATTCTTATTGTTAAATCCTTCATATATTCATATTGTTGAATTCATTGTCAGATATTTTCCATTCATCACGATATATCCTTATTGTTGTATTTAAATTGCTGAGCAAACTTGTTGCGCATCCTTGCTATATCGTGAATTATATTGCAGCTAAGCCCGAGACCTCAGGAAAGGACAAGGGTAAAGGAAATATGTAGAATAGTTGCGAGGAGTAGACTTTACTTTATGCCTAGTTTAAATTATTGATATGTAATATAAACCCTAATGACTATTTTCGGGTATATTTGTAAGACTTTATTAAGGTTATCGAATCTTGGGACTAGTAACGCCTTTTGAATGAAAGACATACGTTTATTGTATTCCGCCTTTTAGTTATCGTATGTTGTTTAGAGGTGGATGTTTGTATTTTATCGTGATGACAGGACCGGGGTCAGAGGACCCGGATTCGGGGGCATCACAATGTATCTCTAGTAGATTTAAATATGCGTGCAAGTTAAATGCCTAGATTAGAGAAAACTTTTGTCGTAGACATCTGGTGGTTGTCATTAATCCAGCGTAACATCAAGCAGAGTCTGGTGAAGCAAACCATTGAATATTAATTCAGCGAAGGTATTGGAAGATCACATATTCAAAACCATTGGCATTAATTCAGTGTAACATCAAGACAGTTCAGTGATGAAATCTTTGTACACCACCCTTCGAGTTGGAATAGAAATAGTTTGGTGACGTCAACAAAGTCAACTACCAGTGGGGTAGGATCCTTTGTCAAACTACCATCAGGGTAGGCACCATTGTAAACTGCCAGCGTATACATCGAAAAGTCTGGTGATTTCATAACGTCATCCATAGTAGAGATGTAGAAAAAATATCAATTTCTCTTCATCAAACAGGCATCGACAACACCGATAAAAACCCAAACCGTTGCAGTCAACACCAACATAGGCATTAGTAATAACTGGTAAAGGTAAAGCAATTTACGATGTGCGAAGTGCGATTTGCGATTTACAAAATGCGATGTGCGAGTTGCGAAGTGCGATTGGCTAAAAGTGAAATGTGAAGTGTGAAATGCGATGTGCAATTTGTGAAAACATTTTAACATTCATCATAATGTTTATTACATTACAATTTGCATCATTAAGAATACCTTGTCATATTTCAAGTGTCTAGTAATCTTTATCATGCTTATTCTAATGCATTGCATGAACATGATAAAGAGGTACATTTGTAAACACTTAAAATTTTATTTTCCTATTACTAGCTATGTAGGAGGTCAAAAGCGTCATTTTCACACTCTAGATATAACCATGGAGGACAACAAACATCAATTCTAACCCCAGAGATAGCCCTGGGAGATCCAGTTTCCAACCCCGAAGATAACCCTCGGAAATTAGTTTCTAACCCCGTAGCTAACCTTGAGAAAGTCTGTTCCAACCCTGGAGATAATCCCAGGAGATCAAGTCTAATGCCCGTAGTCAACCCCAGGAGGTCAAGCTAACCTCAGAGATAACCCTGAGGACATTCAGAGTTAACAACATGACAATCTCAGAGATAACCCTGAGAAAAAACTACTACAACGACGCCAAAGTCAAAAAATAACCCCGGGAGGGGCAAAATGGTCATTTTGCCCAACTTAAACTCAACACATTTCAACTTAAAAGAAGTCCTACAAGAACCATATCTTGACTTATGAGTGTAAACTACGCAAAACAGCTTAACGGACTGCCTGACGGAGACCAGGAAATGCTATTTTGGTCATGGACCCATCTTCCCATACTCAAAAAAGGGTAAATCATATGTCATTGCGTAGCTCTCGAAAAGAGCATACCGACATGGCTCGGGGCACCCCGGGCAGCGACAGGTAGACCCGCGGCTACCGCAGGTATTTTATCGGTGGAAACCGAGTATTCATTCATTTAAAACTATTTAAAGTCTTCTTGGCAGCCCACTGTAAGACATCTTAGATTTCTTTCAGCTTTTCTCCATTTCCATCCACACATACTTATTCACGCTGAGAATCGTGTTGCGTATGTATGCCCGGATCGTCGATCCATGGCTTTTATTGCTTTTATGTATATATATATATATATATATATATATATATATATATATATATATATATATATATATATATATATATATATCTTCATCAAAATCTGTTCGATTGAGCCTGGATTTAACTCCGTTGCGTATACTGCTTGAACAAAGTTTGATGATATATGTATATATATATATATACACTTACATTTTCTGTCCTGCTTGGAATTTACTTCGTGGCAGTTGATTGTTCATATATATATATTTACAGCTTTTATATATATAATTGTTTACAGCTTTTGTACATATTACATCATCATGCGAGCCTAGGAATCATGTGATCACAGATTCAGTTTTTGAATCTAGATTCGGTTCCCGTGATGGACATTTTCAGTTGTAGCCAGCTTGTAAATTATTCACGGTGTCTGAATTTTCTTAGATGGTTCTCATGCCCACAAGAAGTTCGGCGTTGCTATGTACCTTATTTCCTTGAAGATGTCTCACATCTCGAAAATAATAAAAGCAATCAAGCCAAACACATAATAAAATGAAAGCATCAAAGGCCCCAATTACTATGGAGCTCAAGGGTTTGAAAAAACCTGTTTTACAAAACATCACTGCCATATCTTGTTAAAATTAAACTTTTATACAAAATTCGAACCCTTTATATATAGGTGCAAACGAGGCATAACACTACTTCTAGATAACTGCACATAGACCCACACACACACACACATACACATTTAGATAAAAGTTTAAATTAAAAAGTGGCGGTAACCGTGTCACCACAGAAGTCGAGGGGTGCCTAACACCTTCCCTCCGCTTAATCAAGCCCCCAGACCCTAACGAATATTAGTTTCATAGACCAGTTAAGTAATGTCACGTCACTAGGTCTATGTGCAAACCTTTTCTTGGTTGAGTTGGTACAACCATTTAAAAATATTAACTGGCGACTCTTACAGTCCAATCATTGACATATACATGTCAGACCTTTTTACAACTTATTTTTTCAAACAAATCTCACCAAATATGAGAACACCAAAGGACAAGAACAGAAAAGGGACAAATAAAAATCCAAACGTCGACACTGATGAATCACCAGTTCTGCCAATTGATTGACTTGTTTGCCAAGAGACTTTATCTCTTGTTCTGTCAGAATTATCCTTGTTGATTTGGGATGATCCAGCCATATATTTGAGGTACTTGGAGGTCTCTCTATTGCCTTTGTTGATAATGTTAACCTTCTCTTCCTTATGTTGATGGAGAGGGTTATCTTGAATGTGTGGTTGGTCGGGCTTGGTCACCACGATTTCACCATTATCAATTAAATCCTAGATCTTATGCTTAAGGGCCCAACAATCATGAGTGTTATGGCCTGGAGCTCCATCATGGTAAGCACACTTCTTGCTTGTATTAAAACCTTTTCCACTTGGGTTGGCTGGTGGAAGGATGTGAGTAATTTTCTTTTGAACTGTCAGAAGCTTGAGAATGTTTTCGTGTGAATCCCCTAAGGGTGTGAACACTCTTGTACGTCTAATTTCTCCACTTTTTGGCAATGTAGGGTTTGAAAACTGAGCTTGAAAAGGAGAGTAGTTTCTCCTATGAATAGGCATGTTTTGATTGCCTTTTTATCCTCGCAGTATGAATGAAACATCCTCCTCTTTCTTCTTATGGACCCTCCGGGGGTTGTTTCCATAACTTCCAGACTGAATGTGCTCAGCTACAGCTTTTAGAGCGACAAGGTCTTGAATCTTCCCTGATTTCAATCCCATTTCAACCATTTCTCTGTGTTTGATCATTTCAGAGAATGGCTTGCCTATGCCAGCAAAGACCCTTTTATAAAAGGAAGCTTCTTGAATGTCTAAGAAGGTCATTACCATTTCAGACTCGGTCATAAACGGAATAACTTGAGCAGTCAGACGCCTCCAACTTTTGGCATACTCTCTAAAATACTCAATGACTTATTTCTTGACCTTGGTAATTTGATACTGGTCTAGAGCCATCTGAGTTTGCAAACTGTATTGACTGAGGAAAGCATGGGTTAGCTCCCCCCAGCTGTGAATTTTGGATTTATCCAATCTGGGGTACCATGCTCGACCTTCTCTAGTTAGACTTTTCTGAAATAGCTGCATTCTGAGCTTTTCATCCTAGGCTTAAGATCCGAACTCCCTAATGAATACCTTTAAGTGGGTCTAAGGATCTCCCAATCCATCATATTTTTTAAAATCGGGAGTCTTGAATTTTTTTGGATAATGAACCCCGGGGAAGATGCAAAGGTCTGAATATGAAACACTCCCATGTGCTCCAATGCCTTTGATGGACTGAATGGTCTCTTCCATTTGTAGAACTTTCTTCCAAATATCACCAGTGTCTTGATCTTCTTTAAGATGGGTGATTTCAGGGGTTTTGTTGGTCTTATCAAATTGAGACTCAGGTGCTGGAACTTCTTTGTCCGCACCCTAGGTTCCTCCATATGTAGAGGATTCTGTATGGATAGGTATTTATAGACCCTGAGTTGATTGATGTAGTTCTTTGAGCATAACAATAAACTCTATAATTTGATTGCTTAATCCTTCGACCCTAGGTTCCGCCATGCTTGGTTGTAGGTTTAGTGCCTTTTTGGACATGGAACGGGTAACTAGACCAATTGCTTCCTTACAAAAAGACTTATGTTATTTAGTCATAGGGAAACATGTAAATGTTACATGCTATGCAATGTGTCCATTTTTTAGGGGTATTATCCTGCAAAATGGATGTCAGTTGTTTTAATGATAGGATAGCATGGCAGGCTTTGATATAAAAAGGGAATGCATATTCACATATTCCTATATATTTTCCATTACATTGAGATTGACATGGAAATGAAATTACAAGTAATTGAAATGGGAATGTATGAAGAGACTTCCTTTCGCGTTTGGTTTATCAGAGGCTGACCTATCTTAGGATATTCTCACGGCTTTTTGGCATGAAGGTTCACAGATCATCGCAATTTACTCGATGGGAAGTTAATCCGATCTTTCAACTAGAGTGAATTTGGGTGGTGCCTTTCCTGAACCTGGTTGGAATTAGTCTACCTACGAGTCCAGTAATCAAACACCAACAGGATAGCCTCCTGGTGGAGGGACCACACAACATACATTCACATACATAGCGTCTCACCGTATGGAAATGATGACATGTGTGAAGCACTAATATCACAGACAGATATAGTGCGAAGCACTAAGTGCATTAAGTAAATACACTAGTACACATTCATTCAAATGTAAATGCAACATCCACACATAAACATATAATTGTTTTGAAAAGTTTTTAAATAGCGGCTTAAGCCCTCTTACTAGATGTCCCCAGTAGAGTTGCCACATGTCGATGTCGGGATTTTTATTTGTCCCTTTCTGTTCTTGTCTTTTGGTGTTCTCATGTAAGGTGAGATTTGTTTGAAAAAACAAGTTTGTAAGGGTCTGACATGTATATGTCGACGATTTGACTATAAGAGTCGCTAGTTGGTATTTTTAAATGGTTGCACCAACTCAACCGAGAAAAGGTTTGCACAAAGACCTAGTGATGTGACATTGTTTAACTGGTATGTGAAATTAAGATTCATTAGGGTCCGGGGGCTTGATTAAGTGGGCCCCGACTTTCGTGGTGACACGGTTACCGCAACTTTTAAATTTAAACTTTTATCTGAATGTGTGTGTGTGTAGGTCAATGTGCAATTATCTCTAAATAGTGATATGCCTCGTTTGCACCTATATACAAAGGGTTTGAATTTTGTATAAAAGTCCAATTTTAACGAGATATGGCAGTGATATTTTGTAAAACATGTTTTTTCAAACACTTTTGCTCAATAGTAATTAAGGCTTTTGATACTTCTATTTTGTTATATATATATATACACACACACACACACACACACACACACAGTAAATGCTCCGAATGTATATCCAGGCTCAATCAAACAGAGTTTGATGACAAGAGATATATAAATAAGTATTTATGTATATATAAAAGCATTAAACGTTCCAAATATTATATTCGGACCCAATCGAAGCATAGTTTGATAATATATATATATATATATATATATATATATATATATATATATATATATATATATATATATATATAAGCAATAAAAGCCACAGATCAATTATCCGGGCATATACACACAACACGACTCTCAACGTGAATAAGTATGTGTGGATGAAAGTGAGAAAAGGCTTAAGAAATCAGAGATGTCTTACAGTGGGCTGCCAAGAAGACTTCAGATAGTTTTTAATGAATGAATACTCAGTTTCCACCGGTTAAATGTAGCAAAACACAAGCTCACAGGTGTTTGGAAAAAGAAAGAACTTAATTTAAAGTGTGTACAGAGTAAAATAGACAGGGCTTCCTCCCCTTTCTTCTCTTGAAAATGGCCACCCCAAGCCCTCTAGAGAAAGGAAGAAAGAAGAGATTTTTGATCTTCCATGCCATCCAAGATCCATCACATATTTTGGAAGAAAAAGATGTATTAAGAAATCAAAGGCATAAAACCTAAACTAGTTATCCCTTTTTGTTTTGTTTAATTTTGGTGATATAAAATTTATGTTCTTGAGGTCTAAAGCCCTTGATCTATGTGTTTTCTAGGATTTCATGTATGGATTTTATCTTTTTGAGTGTTAAAAAGTTGGATCAAAGGAAGAAAAGTAAAACTATGTTTTTAAAAGTTAGAAAACCCTAACTTTAGTATACTTTGAAAAGCTACCATTTGAAATCTACACATCTTTTCTGTGATCCGTCAAAGAGGGGTACTAGATGTGTAAGTTAACTAGTAAACCCAAGTAGTAGTACTCAAAAATATTGATTTCTCAAGCAATGGGAGCTGTTTTAAGAAAAACAGTTCAAAATTTTGAAAAAGAGAAAAAGGGATTTGGGCAGTTTCTAGCAGGGGCAATTTTGTCAAATTATTTTGCTCTAAAAATTCTAGAAAAATTTGGAATGATAATATCATAAGTTAACTCTTTTCTGTAAAAAGTTGGTAAGTTTTTGATATGAAGAATGAAAGTTATGGATTTTACGAGAAAGTGTGATTTTAAAAGTAAACATGAATAACTCTTAGTGTGTAACTCCAAAAATTATGAAATTTTTACAGAAAGTACACATAAATAACCTGAACATTCCCCGAAAAGTTTCTAAAATTTTAGGCAAAAACTCAGTTCATGAAAATTGTTGCAAGATCCGACTATTGTGGCCATTTTAAGCATAATAAACCAAATTGGAAAATTCTAGAAAAATTATGCGTTCATAAGGGTAATATTAATTGTTGTTTCCTAGAAAAGTAGAATTTTTGGAACTATTTTTGTATTTTTCATGTGAATGATTGAGATATGAATAAATGGATAAAATAAGTTGACTGATGTTATAAAGGGTAAAAATGTAATATTTTTGACAAAACACCCTAAAGATGATGTAATCAGATTTATGGAGGCTATTTTGGTCATTTTTTATGAGATGTTATATATATGACATTTTATGGTTGTTAAATAAAGTAAGTAGTATTGGGTAAACAATTAAAATAAATTGTTTATAAGTTTAATAAATTATTATTAAATAATTAATAATATTAAATAATGATTTAAAATATTATTAAATGATTAATAATATTATATTAAAAGTAAATTAAAATATTATTAATTAATTAATAATATTAGATGATTAAGATATTATTAAATAATTAATAATATTAAAGTGTGATTAAAATATTACTAAAAAGTTAATAATATTTGTAAATGGTTAAAATATTATTAAATAATTAATAATATTAGTAAATGATTAAAATATTATTAAAGGGTTAATAATATTTGTAAACGATTAAGATATTATTGTATGATTAAAGTATTATTAATTGATTAATAATATTAAGAAGTGTATAAAATATTATTAAGATTAATGATATGAAATGAGTTTAAGATGATAATAATATTATCAAGGTATGATAATAATACTAAGGACTTAATGTAAGATCTTATTATGTGGCTAAATGTTAGGTAATATGCTATTAAAATACTAATGTTATGAGATAAATTATATTATGCTAATTAAAAGATCAATCTTAACAATAATAGGTCTTTTCAATAAAGAGATTATAATAGATTGCGTAGCAGTAACCGACAGGCAAGGCATGTTTTTCTGTACTTTGTGCAAACTTTATATTTCAAATGCAAGTTTTCTAACTTAATTTAATTTATTTATTAAATGCAAGTCTTTTATTTATCATATATGATCTTTTAAGACATGAGCTGTTATTTGCGTAAAATGTTTTTGATTTGATATCAAAGCATAGATTGCGAGAAAACCAATGTTGTTTGGTACAAACATATATACTAACACTATTATGACCGGTAGTAACAGGCTTACCAGTGTTTTTGTACCGACATTTATAGCAATGACTGGGGGTTATTAAGATAGGATGATATGCATACTTCTAGGTTGTTTGGTTGAGCGGATCAACTCGGGTTGCTAAGTCTATATGACTAACAGAAACTCGTAATGTGCGGGGTTTGGCAGATAAACCTCAGTATATATATGTGGAAAAACTCTAAACTTTATGTTCATTCAATCCAGATTTGATGTGGGTATAATATTGTTACTTGTTCAAAACTTACTGAGGTTTCTGTAACTTATCCTTGCAAATATTTTTCATTTACAGATAGAAATGATGTATCCAGCAGTTCTAGTATTTGTGGATAAAAAGGCTTAAGACATGGTTATCCTATTTGAGGACACTAATGTAATAGTAAACTACATTTTGAATATATGTAATTGTATATTAAGTTGTGTAATGTATTATTAGTTTCCAATGTTTAGTTTTACATTTCTAAGGGCATTAGAAAAGAGTACAATATTGATATAAACTATACATCTGAATGATCATATTAACAGACACGGGGCATTCTCTAATGCACTGAGATAGCGCTTCTCAGTTCCAAGAACCCTACCATTAATACTATGAAAGTCTGATAGATAAGAATTATATATATGGAAAAAATATCTGTAAGATACTACACCTGTACATCCAATTGAGGGTACTCAAATACAATAATTATTCTGATGAGAGCTGCTTTTTTCTATGAGTACTGTGAATCTTGGATTTATAGGAATTGTGATTCCCCCTAATCCGGGTATCTTCAAACCCGACAGATGGTGCTACACGATACTACTAACTGTACATTCATTTCATTGAAACGACATGAATATGAATGTATTAACTATATTATTATTACAATAATAATAAATTCATTCCCACGTTCTAAAACCGAATACATTCCTTATTGTTCATAAGTGTAATACATACACACATACTAGTCTATTACATGATATCTAACTATCCATCTTAGCTTTGCCTTTATCTCTATCAGAACTCTCAGTTCGTTCAGCCTTAGCTGCAATCATATAGTTCAAGAAAGAAGTGAGCATAACTAGTTCAGCAATTCTAACAAAGGATAATATAAATACCACATCAAGAATTATATGATTATCTTCCATAACTGAACAAATATCTATGAAGTACTATGAAGCATTGACTAGCGCTTCTCATTTCATACAACAATTCCACAATATATATAATAGCTTGGGAATTCTGAACCGGTCGAAAGACCATGAACATACTCTTTTCGTTTTCATACATGAGAAGGACATTCCGGCACTAAGGTCGTACATCCTTTCTTTCTTACGAGCACTTCTAGCTGATCAGCCTATAGTACTCTATGTTGATCAACATTCATCCGTTAAATGTATTTACGTTTAAGTTTTGGCAACCTCGTGTGCCCATCGAATAATCGATGAAAATACATTTATTTGTTCATATACAAACTTACCTTAAATCCGTACCAAATACTTGGCATAGGATAGCGTTATAAATTCTATATTGAAAGACTTGCAAACAAATCAATATAACTTTTAAGAATAGTCTAGCCGAGTTAAAACTGGCATCGACCCTTTTCGTAAAACAATTCATGCATCTTAGAACATGAATCATAGAAAACCTGGCTAACACGAAGGTTAGACAAGCGTTAAGAAAACTTGCCTTCAAGCGTCTTCAAATATAATATTCAACAATTCTTTCTCGTTACAGTATCTACATGATATATTCACATAGCACACTGAGATTAGCTACTAAACAATCTAACTTCATTGTTTTAACCAACTTCTTTCTCTTCTATGTCTTAAGTGAATTTATTCCATTAATAATGTCAATTCGACTTACTATACTTCATTACGGCTTGTTAACATTCTTACGTTACTAACCGAGACTCGATCATCATTAGTGAAGTACCTACATTGAATACCATTCACAGTTTACTTACATACGCTTCGCGTTCTTCGTTTATTTACTCTTAAACCATACTTAAATTCCTAACGTCATCACTATAAAAGTGATTAAATATTGATCTTTTCCATTTATACTAAGTACATATATATTCTACTATTCATTTTCAATCAACTAGAATTACAAAACCTAACTTGGTCAACCAATTCTTACTGTCGGCGCTGCGGCTGTAATATCCCGAGTGTTTATGATAACGATCCTTAGAAAAGGAAATGAATGGGTTAAAGAATATATAATATTCAAAATATAATTGAGTTTAAGTGAAAGTTATGAAATAAAACCTAGAATTTGTTGAAGTAATGAATGTAGTAGGAAATATAAAACCTATATTAAGGTAATGTGTTGAAGATATTCAACGATAAATTTTGAAAAGAAATTTGGTGAAAATCGAGTAAGGGAGGTTAATTTGATTCCGAGGACGGACTCCTTATAAGGAGGGAATGATGTGACAACCCGAATTTTCATAAGTTATTAAAATAAGAATTTAATAATTAAAATTCTTATTATGAGGTGCATATATTTTGAATTATGTGATTTGGTGTGAAGAGAATTATATATTCATATGTTGGATAAAATGAGATTTAATAGTTAATTAAACTATTAAAAAAATTAAATAATATTAGTTAATTTAATTAAGTTAAACTTATGTTATGAGATAATATAATTTTAATTGTTATGCCTTCTGGGCAATGGAAATTATTATGAGTTAAGTTTCATAAACAGTATGAATAATTCACTTAATTTAAATAGTGAATTAATGCAAGTATAATTCATTTAATAAAGTGAGAAGGTAATATATTGCATGAAAATGTAAATGTTAGTATAATGCGAGTAAAATATTTATTAAGTACATTAAATATTTTAGTTGGAAGCTTTATGGAATAAAATGAATATTTATGGTATTAAATAAATATTTGATGAAAATTATTATGGGATAGTTTATTTATGTGTGACAAAATAGATGAGATATATACGTATTTTATTACGCGGGTATAATGGTGATATTCTAATTTAATTAAATAATTAAATTAGAGGAGTGAAAATTTGTTAAATAATGTTATGATTATAATGGTTGAATAAAAATTATAATTTTACTGCTAAGGTTAATTTTATTTCTTAAGGATTTAAATGTACATAATCTAGTTTATATTTCTAGTTTATCTGTTCTTGAGTTTCTTTTAAAATTAGAGTTTTGGTTAATGAATTTGTGGGTTACGATGCTATATATGTTATTAGACATTTATAATTTGGTAATGGTCATCTAGAAACAAATTTTCAGAAATCAAATTCATGTATTTATACTAAAGAAGAGGAATTTAGGTTTTGATTGTAATGTGTGTTTTGGTGTACTTTGGGACTAAAGTTGATGATGATTCCCTAATGAAAACTTTAAATTGATGGATGATTATTGTTCTCCTCTATAAAACGAAAACAACGCAACTTGCAAGGATCGAATTGGTTAAGAAACGAATTCGTAATGAATGAATACACTTAAAATGTTGAAAATAGGAAAAATTAGTACAAACAAATTAGATTTAGTGTAAACCAAGTCCCACATCAACTAAATTGAGAAATTTACCCTTTGCTAAACCTATAAATAGAAGGTTTTGATCCTTTGTTTCATTCATCAATAATAAGGCCTCCAATTTTGAGAAAGACTTTGTTGTGTAAGGACTTTTTTTAAAGACCTCCTTAGTTAAATTTTGGCGTGGAAGTGCGTAGTCAGTTTGTGGAACTCGTATTTTCGGGTATATTTCTTATTTAATTTTTGATAATGTTATTATTTTAAATATTATATTTAGTTTGTTAGTTAAAGTTTGAATTTTGGAAGTTTAGTTAGTTTTGTTAGTAAACTAGTTAGTTTACTATGTTTATTTTGGCTTGTAATTGATTATGTAAATGAGTTCTAATGGTGATAATTAAAGATATGAAGCCGAGACCTTAGACGAGTCTAATTATGTTAAATAAAACTTATTTGTAAAGAAAGTAGGGTTGGAACGGGTCAAGGCGAGTTTTGGATGTCAAAATGAGAAGTCCAAAAAACTAGTCGACTGTTGATCCAAAACTAAAAATTCGGGGTTAGCTAGATTGTTTAGAAACTTCTGAGCTTTTGATATGTTATAGTACACTGAATAAGATTTACATAGACTCCAGAATGGACTAATTCCGACTTCAGAGCAAATAGTTATGACCATTCAAAGTAGTCGTGTCAAAACTATCTATCCAACTCGGGGCAGTCACCTTGAACTAATTTTTTGGAATTCTATGTTTAGAATTTGGAAAAGGTCAAAGAATAAAAGTTGTAGTCCCGGAAGATAGCTTCGTGTGGGCTTAAGAATCGCTCAAAAATATTTTGAAACGGAAAAGTTATGACTATTTTAGCGAGAGGGTAAAGCTGGGAAAAAATGAAAAATAGTTTTGAACGCCCCTTTTTGAACACTATTTTAGACTGTCTATCTTATCCGAAATGTCCAATAACTTTTCAAAATAGGTTAATACGATGTTTCCAGCATATCCAAAGTTGGATGTTATCGGACTTATGAGATATAGAGTAAAGTTTACATTACAACTACTATGCGTTCCTATGTGACTAATAGTTGATGTGTATGATTATATAATTGTGTAGGACACATGAAGTGTAGATAACTGTACGCTGTTAAACTGTTATTGGTAAACAACGATCAAGGCAAGTCTTTCAGTTCCTATTCGCTATGTGAATTTGATGGTGATTTTTTTTGAAATCCTTATTGCAAATAGCATGATGTGTTGTATTAATGTTGAAAGTATGAAATTTTAAAGTCAATTTATGACTACGTTGATTGAGTACTGAATGTTGATTGAGTAAGGAACTCAATATTTATACTTGTTATATGAACTACAACATGTATGTTATGTTAGTCCAATATTTATGAGATGAATATCGAGCATGTTATTATGTGCTATGTGATGCATGAAAACTGTTAGATTTTGCTGGGCTGTCGAACTCAACCTTGAAAATAACCACTTTTGCAAGTTAAAAATTTGAGGTAAATTTATGTGTTACTTGAAAGATATGAATCAGATGTGATACTTGAATATTTATATACTTTGACTGAGTTATTAATATTTAAACCATGTTCAAGGTTCCGAATAATGTAGTAATGTTGAATTGTAATATCGTTTTGCAATGTAAACCCTTGTAGTGTTAAAATGATTCTGAGACAGTTAGATGTAAATGTTGAAAGTTTTCGTAACGAGAATAGTTTGTAATAGAAAATTTTAATTATTCCGCAAATTTCAATTGTTGTATTATCGTTTAATGATGTAAAATTAGAGGTTGAATGTATTGTTAATGATCGAAGTCGAGAATTAAATTGTATGAATTTTGGGGTCGTTACAGTTGGTATCAAAACTGATAGGTTAGAAACCTTAGGTAAGAGTACCTTAGGCTATAACCTTAGAGAAGAGAAATGAAGATAATTAGCGAATAAGCTCAAATAGAGTTTGAACAATAAGAAGTAATTTAAGAAATGTATAGAGAATGGATTAAAACATGTGTAAGAGGATTCAAAGAAGAATCTCGCAAAGTTAAAAGAAATATGAATTTGGGATTATCAAACTCCAATAATGAGGATGTATGGTGATAATAAATAGAAAATGTCTATAAAAAGATAATGATAAAGAAGTTAAGAATAGAAAGTTATATTTAAGTATGGTATAATTGTACTCTTTAATAGTTGATGTATAATATATGAGCTAAACGATTCCTTCATAGAGCGGATGTATATATGAACTAGCAACTCAGAACCTAGTTTGTTGCTTATTTGTGGGAAACCACTCAGCGTAACATATTGAAACTGTTAGAGACTCGATGTTTACTAAGTATAAAAAATGGATACGTATGATGAAAATGTGGAACTCGAATGAAATGTTGAGCAATGCAAATGAAGTTAAAAATTCTTAAAGGAAGAATTGTTATATAAACAAGAAAATTTAAAGAAGAATTTTGAAGAGATATAAAGATAAGAAATGGGAGTTACCTAACTCCAATAGCCAATAAAACAAATAATAATGAATAGACAAAGCCTGTAAGATTAAAAGCTTAAATGAAATTGTAAATGATGAAAAATGAAAGAAAGAGGATCGTAAAACCAAACTATCACTAGTTAAGACAATAATTTTAAGGGAGATGATTATATAATAAGATTACGACGTGATCTGTTTAAGTTTTAAAAGATAGGTGGTTTGTAATGTTTGAATAATTATAGCTTGATGTTATGAAGATAATGTACTATGATATAGTATAAGACAAACTCACGAGGAGTTATAGATAATGTGATATGAGGAATTCGTATTGAGCAAGTTAAGAGCAAGTTATGAGTAAGATAAAGTTAGGTGAGATTTCAATTAAGCACTCATGTGATGACTGAGTTGTACAAACCTTTGTATGGGCGAGGGTTTTGTGCTTGCACTCAGTTTATCACATTGATAATCATTGGAATGTCGGTGTCGCGCTATCAATGTATATGTGGTGAAAATGTGATTCTTTTCTCATGTGTATATTTGATAGTTAGAAACTATTAAGATTAGTCAGATATTATTAGGATTAGGTGCGGTTCTTAAAACTAATGCATATAATAAGTTCGTGACTCATAATAATATGGTATGTTTTGAACCCCTTAGCGAATGGACGCCTATGGTCTGACTAGGATAAGTTCTTAAACTCATATTATTGTGGCAAGTTCCTGAACTTCCAATGTGTCGTAAGATTGATGAACTGGGGTATAATTAAGTGTGAATGGAGTATTGAGGATGATAGGAATAGATAGACTTAATAAGCAATAGATCATTATAGAAAGTGGAGTTGATGGTGGAAGCACAAGTATTCCAAATCTTATAGTTATGCTAGACTTCAAAATTTTTGACATCAAGCTAAATTCGCACTATGTGCCTTTTAAAAATGAATTTTTATTCTCAACGCATGGTGAAAAATGTGTATGTGTGGACTTCGGGACACTGATACATCGTTACCTATTGAGATATGATATCACTAAAACTAATTTTCAAAGATTTTTGAACTGTTTAAAGAATAGTTTATGCAAATTATTTTGGCTAGATGAAAATGATTTAAAAATATCAAAATGTATTTTATATCATTAATGCATCATGTAACCTGATGCAAAGATGATAAAAATGATAGAGTTATCAATGCAGAATTACTTAGTGTTGGATGTGATCTAAGGATCGTCAGCCCACTATGGAATGATGTAGTATGATAAAGTCAAAAAACGACGAAATCCTCAAACGGGCTGTAAACACAGTACGGTATCATGACGTCATAAAATTATTTTCATAATTTTAAAGATAATTAATTGCCAACAGGGTTTGGCTATACATGTTTCGATTGAAATTGAATTATTGGTAAGAGTCTAAGCTATTTGATTCAGCTAAACCAACGTTTTTTGAAATTTAAAGTGTTCTTTAAAATTTTTCTGAACCAAATTATTTTTGTGCGGATTCAGATTTTGAGAAGCTGAGGTGAACAACCCTTTTATAGGGGATTATATTACGCGAAAGCGTTAAAATATTTGTGCACAAAATATTGTACGAAGGGTTGATTTCCCTGAGTACGAGAAGAAAGGTCCATATAGTCTTATGACTATAAAAGGTTTAAGTCGAGATACTTGATAACCTGGGGACGTAGTTCAAAGTCTTGTGACCCCTCAGCATGATTCGAGAATCTTTTAAACTCTTAAGTTATTCATCCTACTTCCCAATTATTGAGCAATTGTGAAAGATTCTTGTTATTCTAAAAGACGAATGTGGTAAGGATGATATTCCTTAGAAAGAAGTAAGTCGTAGAATGCGACACTAAATGATGAATATATTGAATAAGTGAGAAAAAAAATTTTGAAATGAGAAGGAGATGAGTTATCAAAGAATAATGTAAAACTTTTAATAAAAAAGTTAATAATTATAGAAAGATCTTTGTGGAAAGAAAGTGGTTATAGAACCCACGTGGGCATGTGGTTAAACTATTTTTGACTTAGTGGTCACATCCAAAACTAAGACTTTCTTCAGTTTGGTGATAAGTCAAATATATATTAACGTAAAATTTATTTTGATAGATTGAATGAATAAAGATTAATAGATAAAATTTCGATGACGAAATTCTTAGAAGAAAGGGTAAATGTAATATCCCGAGTGTTTATGATAACGACCTTAGAAAAGGAAATAAATGGGTTAAAGAATATATAATACTAAAAATATAATTGAGTTCAAGTGAAAGTTATGAAATAAAACCTAGAATTTGTTGAAGTAATGAATGTAGTAGGAAATATAAAACCTATATTAAGGTAATGTGTTGAAGATATTCAATGATAAATTTTGAAAAGAGATTTGGTGAAAACCGAGTAAGGGAGGTTTCTTTGATTCCGATGACGAAATCCTTATAAGAAGAGAAGGATGTGACAACCCGAATTTTCATAAGTTATTAAAATAAGAATTTAATAATGAAAATTCTTATTATGAGATGTATATATTTAGAATTATGTGATTTGGTGTGAAGAGAATTATATATTCATATGTTGGAGAAAATGAGATTTAATAGTTAATTAAACTATTAAAGAAATTAAATAATATTAGTTAATTTAATTAAGTTAAAATTATGTTATGAGATAATATAATTTTAATTGTTATGCCTTGTGGGCAATGGAAATTATTATGAGTTAAGTTTCATAAATAGTGTGAATAATTCACTTAATTAAAATTGTGAATTAATACAAGTATAATTGATTTAATAAAGTGAGAGGGTAATATATTGCACGAAAATGTAAATGTTGGTATAACGTGAGTAAAATATTTATTAAGTACATTAAAAATTTTAGTTAGAAACTTTATGGAATAAAATAAATATTTATGGTATTAAATAAATATTTGATGAAAATTGTTATGGGATAGTTTATTTAAGTGTGACAAAATAGATGGAATTTATATATATTTTATTACGCGAGTATAATGGTGATATTCTAATTTAATTAAATAATTAAATTAGAGGAGTGAAAATTTGTTAAATAATGTTATGATTATAATGGTTGAATAGAAATTATAATTTACTGATAAGGTTAATTTTATTTCTTAAGGAATTAAATGTACATAATCTAGTTTATATTTCTAGTTTATGTGTTCTTGAGTTTATTTTAAAAATAGAGTTTTGGTTAATGAATTTGTGGGTTACGATGTTATATATGTTATTTGTGACGCCCCCAAATCCGGGTACTTGAAATCCGAACTTGATGCTTCACGATACCATTTCTATGAGCGGAATAATATTAATAATAATAATAATAATATAAAGATCAACTAAATTTACATGATTATCAGAGTCTAGCTCCCAAGTACGTAACCTTTAATACATTCCTTACATAACATGATAGATAATTTATATATCATTATCTTAATAATAATATCAAACTATTACATAAACTACCACAAATCTTATTTGGTTAGCTTTCTTTTTCCTTTGTTTCTGCTTGAGACTTTAGTTCTTCACACTTGGCTGAAAAACATTTAAATTAAGCAAGGATGAGCATTTGAGTATCCGGCAAGTAATAACAATTATATATATAAGCTGAAAGAATTTAAATGTTTTCTTTATACAATTCTTCTACAACAGATCAATAGTTGTGAAGTAATCTGTATCGATAATAATAACATAACAACCCTCTTTCAAATTTTTGAAACTACGTAATGACTATAACTAGGGTTAAGGTGACATACTATGAACACTGTTTTCATTTTCGAAAAGGTTAAACAGAACTTCATCTGTAAACCGTCATAACTTATGGGCACGGGGGTGATTAGCTCGTTGTACCCTGTATTGATCATTACTACATGCAAGAACGATGTTATCGTTTACTCTGTCCACCTTGAGTGCATAAAAAGTTTTCCCCGTGTAAGGGATGTTCATACTTGTCTAGGTTCCAAACCAAAGAAATTCAGTTGGATAATAATAAGGTTTTATCTGTTAAACAATAATCTATCATTCAACATCTATATATATACGGGTAATTGACAGAGGTGTATCAACATGTGATTAAATACAATGATTATCCAAGTGGGGACAATTGTATAACCATTTATAGAAATTAACGAACAGAATATACATATCTGAATTACCATGTACTAATATGTTGATAATCAATGAGCGTATATAATATAGGGTTAGTAATCTGTACAGTATTAATATAATTTAGAAACATTATTACTCATGTCCATTGTATACAAAAAATGCAAAGGTAAGATACTTGCCTGATACGCTGCTTACAGTTTATAACTTAGTTCTATCTTTTGTATAACAACCTATCAGTAATAAGACCATTTTATTGATTATAATACATACTATAACACATATCACTGCTTATTGCAGTCAACACATTTCTTAATCACATTGTCACATATATTTAACAACCATTGAATCACAAATAAACACATATCTAATCCAATTATCTAAGTCCATATTAATTTCTGAAACATGTTGGTGTACCGACAGCTTTATCGAGTAATTATCAAGTCTAAGATTCTATTCTATAACTCAATACCTATAAGTATCAGTCATATTATTTTTTTAAATGACTTATAATAATTTTTAAACATTTATTATAATTTATAATGAATTTTCAAACATCAAAATCATTAGTAAATAATTTAAATATTAAACAATTCTAATATCATTAATATTTAATTAATATTAAACTATTAATGAAGCTATTGCCAAAATATTATAGTTATTTATAATAACATATAATATTTTTAAAGTATTTATATTACCCTTAAATGGTTTTTAAAACAATTAAAATTATTTTTAATTAATTACCATTAATATTTAAATATTAATGCACTATTTATCAAAATATTAAAAGTCATTAATTATAACTTAAAATATTTTTACTTCATTTATATCCTTTTTAAATAATTTTTAAATTAATAAAATTGTTTTTAAACTATTTATTTAATATAATTATTAAATGAATTTAATATCTTTAATATTAAATTAATATCATTTATATTATATTATTAATGAAATTATTCTTTAAATATTAAAAGTTATAGTTTATAACTTCAAATATTTTTAAACACTTTATTTTCATTTAAAATAATTTTTAAATTAATTTAAGTAATATAATTATTAATTAAATCTTATATCATTAATATTAAATAATTAATGAAATTTACTTTAAAATATTAAAAGTTATATTTTATAACTTAAAATATTTTTAAATAACTTATTATCATTTAAAATAATTTTTAATATATTAAAATTATTTTTAATTAATTTATTTGATGCATTTAATAAATAAATTAATTATCAATAATATTTAAATAAATACTAATATTTATGAAAAGTATTTCAAATTATTAAAAGATAATTTTTTATAAATTAAAATATTTTTTAAAATATTTTTTGTAATTTTCGTAAATTAATTACTATTTTTAAATAATTTTTGGAATTTAAATAATTTAATTTTAATAAAAGTGTCGCTAAAGACTGCCTATAACGACAAAACCGTCGCTATAGGTGTTCTTCGCGTTCATGGCTAAACCTATAATATTCATGCCAGTTTTCGAGTAAGCAACTTTGACCATTGATTAAACACTGCTCAATTTGTTTCTGGACATGTTGATGGTCAGATCATGTAGTACAAGTACAAGACTACACGATCCAATAATAAACATCATCAAAACATGCATAACCAACGAGATTGGAGCCTTGAACAAGATGTCAGGTCTAATCTTTATTTTCTGGGTTACCCAAAAATGAAGAACAGTTCGACTGGCTAGTTTTGGGCTTCCACAACTTGTTGTACATGTGAGGTTTAAGTGATCTAAGCTTTGAAGTATGTAGACAACATGTAAGGCTAGAGATCCATCATATAAACATACCATAACAACAACAAATAAAGCAGATATGTTCTGGTCAAAGTATGTTAGAGGACATGTTCAAAAGTTTTTTGGGTTACCCAGAAAACATGAACTGTGATCAACTGAGCTACATTGACCGGTCATTGAATCTAGTATATTAGATATAAAGAGGTTCTACAAACATGAATCAACAGTTAACATAACATACTACAATATGGTTTCAACAACAAACTCAAAACATCATAAAGCTAACACATCCAAGGCCAACAAAAACTTGTCAGATGCTAGTTCACGGTTTCTTGGCTACCCAGAAATGGCTCGGTCAATGCCGGTCAACAGCATTTGACCGGTTATAACTTACAATCTACACATCCAATGACCCCTGATTCCACTTTCAGACTAAAGAACGCATACACGATTACAACTACAAACTTTCAAAACACAAAAATGTTAACAGATCATAGAGATATAAGGACTGACATTCGTTGTCAGACCACTCATTAAAAAAAATTTAGATTTTGTAAAATGCCAAATCCGAGCATTTAGATGTTATGGATTCAACATCTAGCAACTCAGATCATCATTAGACACTACTAACAACACATTTAACACAAAAAAATCTACCATCTAACAACAGATTTATGGACAAAAATTATGGCTAGGGTTTATACCTCCTTTGATCAACTGATGATTCAAGGCTACTGATTTGCTTAGGGGATTTCGTGGGGCTGATCTTGGGGACTGGAAAGCTTATAAAAATTCGTGGGTTTGGGTTGAGAGAAAAAGTTTTAGTGTTTTGTGCAAAAAAAAATGAGCTAACAAGTGTCTTTTTCTCTCTCTCAATCTATATATAGTTGTCTTGGATGCATGTATGGCTGATGATTTGGCTGATATTTGTCAACTTAAGTCACATGGGATTGTTGGTTTGGTGAACAACTACACCAAATGTCAAAACCTATACACTAGATTCAATAATGCATATAAGGGCAAAAATGTCAATTGACTTGGATTTTTATGGGCCATCTTGTAATCCTTGCAAACCCTTGGGGTTTGACCTTTAGGGTTTAACCTTAAGGTCTTGCACAATAAATTTTGTAAGATTTCTAATTAAGCAAAAATAAATAGATAATTAGAATTTTAGTTTCTAAAAATTAGAAAATTAGGGTTTATTAATTAGATTAGGTTTCTAATTAATTTATACAAGAACATTAGGGTTTAATATCTCTAATTATAATTAACTTTGCTAATTTAGCAATTAGGGTTTACGATTTTAATAATTAGGGTTAATAAATTATAATTAGCGTTTCTAATTACCAATTAGGTTTTCCATGATTAGCAATAAAATCTACTGTACATGATATTAATCACATTAACACAATTACCAAATCAATCTTGAACTCTAATTTAAGTTTCAAATTAGGGTTTACCATTTAAAATTACGATTTTTAATAACTTAGGGTTTTCTAAAAATTATTTAGGGTTTCTAAATTTTTAATTAGGGTTTACCTAATTAATCATTTAATACACAACATAAATCATATATAACAGTCTTAAACTCATAATTGATTTTCAAATTAGGGTTTCCCCTAGTAAAACTATGGTTTAACCAATTAATATTAGGGTTTTGAAATTATACACCATAATTGACCAATCATCCTCAATACGTACATACAGTACATATTTATAGCACTAAAAAATCAAAATATAATATTATTATATTATTATTCTCATTCCTTGATAAAAATCCAAAATTAGAGTTTTGGATTCTATATCTGATTTATTCTTCTATATTTAACCTTAATAATCATGGTAAAATAATTAACTTAATAATCTGTACAAAAAATCATATAATAAAATAATTATAATAATTATTCTACGAAAATTGTTGTATATATTATTTAAATAATATATAACTATCTTTTTATGGAAAATAATTAATAAAAACCTTTCTACTATAAAATTAATTATTATAAGAATATACTTTATAATAATCAATAATTCTAAAATAAAATTATTTGTAAATATTCATGTAATAAATATATTTTTATGCATCACATAAATACATATACACAATACCTTTTACAAATCCTCTTCCTTAAAATAAAAAAAAATTATACGCAAAATTTTGATTTAATTTATATAAAAAATATCGGGACGTTACATTAACCCTCCCTTATAAAGATTCCGTCCTCGGAATCACCGTTTTAAAACCTATACATACAAGGGTAGATAGCATACATAATCATTTCAAATAGATCTTGATCAACTTTGATCGAACTGATCTTTAACTAGTCACATAAAGCTTGTCTTTTTGATTAAATGAAAATTTGATATCTAAAAGAACTAAAATTCCCCCCTCAAATTTTCTTCATAAAATAATTTACTATATATTAAAAAAATCATGCATAATAAAATAAAAGTTTTATGAATAATACCTGGAATCCCATTGCCAGCTGCCATCTCGTTCTGGACAGTCATGTTGTAGACCCTTGCTGTTAATTTTGTTGGCTGGTTTGATGATGTAGACCCCGTGATTGCTAAAGTCCCGCTGCCAGTGCCAGTATTCACACTTCTTGTATCCGTCCTCTTCTTCGGACAATCCTTTACCTTGTGTTCAGTCGATCCGCACAGAAAATACCCACTATTCATCCTAGGATTGGGGCGTTGGGAGAGATGTGGCCCTCTTGCCCGCACTTATAGCAAACAAACTTCCCCTTCAAACATTCACCAGAGTGGTTCTTTCCACAAGTCTTATGCTGTACCACTGGCTTCTTAACACCTTCTTGTTTCACTGTACACTTCCAAAATTGCTCCCCTTCCTCTTGCTACTACAACTCCTACTCCCACTATTAATTTCTATCTTCCCAGTTCCTTCGACCTTATCTTTGTTCTTCCTCTCCTTGTTGTAGAGGCTCATAGCCTCACTCCCCTCCTCAGCAATAATAGCTTTCTCCATGAGTGCTGCAAATATAGGAATCTGCAACACTGCCACCTTGTTATATAGCCAGGGTTTTAATCCTAGCTCAAACCTTCTCGCTTTCTAGCCTCCGTATCAACTTGATGCGGGGCAAACCTAGCTAACTCATTAAATTTTGCGGCATATTCAGACACCGTCATATTCTCCTACTTCAATTCTAAAAATTTCACCTCCGTCCTAGCCTGCATACTGACGAGAAATAGTTCTCGAAGAACAGTGTCTTAAACCTATCCCATGTAACTACACCTTCTCCAGCTCTCGCCTGATTCGCTTCCCACCAAAAAATTGCCTCACCCTTCATCATGTAGGTGGAAAAAGCGGTCTTCTGCCCCTCAGCTACCCTAGCTATCACGAATGTTTTTTCAATTTCTTTAACCCAAGTCTGGGCCTCAACAGTGTCAGTTGTACCTTTGAATTCTGGCGGTCCTACAGCCTTAAAATCTTTGAAGTTTGCTAAACGGTTGTCCAGCTGGTTCCATGCGGCTAGCATCCCTTGCTACATAGCTTGTGCTACCATGTTTGCAAAGTGCTGCATCGGGTCTGCTTGTTGTTGTCCCTCAACGTTATTGACAGATTCTTCTGCCCCATTGATTTCGAGTTCGACGTCTTGGCGGTATTATCTGATTAAATAAAATCATAAATTTAACTTACCTCCTAAACCTTATCGCATAAGATGAGTATGTTATACTTGTTTAATTTCTCAAACTTAGATTCATATTCATTATTTTACATAGCATAACACATAATGCTTTAAACATCAGCTATCCCTTTGTGACCACAAAATTCGGGATTTACAAACTTGATAATTACAAAAGTTTTAGATTATTACATTACACAAACATACTAAGCACACATATTACATTAAACAGACCTACACCACATAACTTATACTACCTATTTGCTACGCCTTTTTCCTTGGATAACCTCTCGCCTGATGACCTTCAATCCCACAAATAAAACATGCACCTGGTTTATAGTCGGGAAAATAAAGAGTAGTATGCCCTCTATAATAGCAAATGTAACATATTCTTTTCCCTTTCTTCTTATCATATTTTCCTAAGTCGTGGTCTTCTATCTTTCTTTTCTCGTTCTTGCTCGGAGCTGCACACGATGTGTTGCTTGTGGCTCCCATCTGATCAATTTAGATTTTAAGCTTATCTTGTTCTTCCATTATTTCTAGTAAGGCTTTACGTAATTGACTATTCAACATCTTTTCTATTTCCCATAGCTTTTCCAGAGAAGAAACCTTGTTCCTCAGATCCTGCACCTCCGTTGATGCTTGTTCAGCTTCAACTTTAGTGTCCGAATCACTATCTGTCAGCTCCACTATCTCCGGATCTAGTATTATATATTCTACAATAACCACCTCATCTGAGTTGTTTTCATCATGAGCCTTTATTTCAGCTATTGGATTTGATATAAGCTCGGGTGTATGGGTTTGATCCTTCTTCATGCTATAAGCATATAACAAGCCTTTTCCACCAAACATCAATACACATAAATTATCCTGATTAGCATATAGTATATACGCACAGAAATTAAGAGTTTTATATAAGTTATCTTTTATTTTGTTTGACGATGAATTTACTCAATTCATCTCTTTTTAAACTCTAAATGAGTTATTTATATTTTCAAAGTTTCCCTCCGCTCTAAGGTTATAGCTTAAGGTCTAACCCACCTAAGGTTTTTAACCCTAAGCTCTGATACCAACCTATGAAGCCCCCAAATTCGGGTACTTGAAATCCAAACTTGGTGTTTCACGATACCATTTCTATGAGCGGAATAATATTAATAATAATAATAATAATATAAAGATCAACTTAATTTACATGATTATCAGAGTCCAGCTCCTAAGTACGTAACCTTTAATATATTCCTTACATAACATGATAGATAATTTATATATCATTGTCTTAATAATAATAACAACCTATTACATAAACTACCACAAATCTTATTTGGTTAACTTTCTTTTTCCTTTGTTTTTTGCATAAGACTTCTGGTTCTTCACACTTGGCTGAAAACCTTTAAATTAAGCAAGGATGAGCATTTGAGTGCCCAGCAAGTAATAACAACTATATATATGTATAAGCTGAAAGAATTTAAATATTTTTTTTATACTATCATTCTATAACAGATCAATAGTTATGAAGTAATCTGTACCGATAATAATAACATAACAACCCTCTTTCAAATTTTTGAAACTACGTAATGACTATAACTAGGGTTAAGGTGACATACTATGAATATTATTTTTATTTTCGAAAAGGTTAAATAGAACTTCATCTGTAAACCATCATGACTTATGGGCACGGGGGTGATCAGCCTGTTGTACCCTGTATTGATCAATACTACATGCAAGAACGATGTTATCGTTCACTCTGTCCACCTTGGGTGCATAAAAAGTTTTCCCCGTGTAAGAGATGTTCATACTTGTCTAGGTTCCAAATCAAAGCAATTCAGTTGGATAATAATAAGGTTTTATCTGTTCAACAATAATATATCATTCAATATCTATATATATACGGGTAATTGACAGAGGTGTATCAACATGTGATTAAATACAATGATTATCCAAGTGGGGACAATTGTATAATCATTTATAAAAATTAACGAACAGAATATACATATCTGAATTACCATGTACTAACATGTTGATAATCAATGAGCGTATATAATATAGGGTTAGTAATCTGTACAGTATTAATATAATTTAGAAACATTCTTACTCATGTCCACTGCATAAAGAAAATGCAAAGGTAAGATGCTTGCGTAATACGCTGCTTACAGTTTACAACTTAGTTCTATCTTTTGTATAACAACCTATCAGTAATAAGATCATTTTATTGATTAGAATACATACTATAACACATAGCACTGCTTATTGCATTCAACACATTTCTTAATCACATTATCACATATGTTTAACAACCATTGAATCACAAATAAACACATATCTAATCCAATTATCCAAGTCCATATCAATTTCTGAAACATGTTGGTGTACCGACAGCTTTATCGAGTAATTATCGAGTCTAAGATTCTATTCTGTAACTCAATACCTATAAGTATCAGTCATATTATTTTTTAAATGACTTATAATAATTTTTAAACATTTATTATAATTTATCATGAATTTTCAAACATCAGAATCATTATTAAATGATTTAAATATTAAACAATTCTAATATCATTAATATTTAATTAATACTAAACTATTAATAAAACTATTGCCAAAATATTAAAGTTATTTATAATAACTTATAATATTTTTAAAGTATTTATATTACCCTTAAATGATTTTTAAAATAATTAAAATCATTTTTAATTAATTACCATTAATATTTAAATAATAATGTACTATTTATCAAAATATTAAAAGTCATTAATTATAACTTAAAATATTTTTACTTCATTTATATACTTTTTAAATAATTTTTAAATTAATAAAATTTTTTCTAAACTATTTATTTAATATAATTATTAAATAAATTTAATATCATTTAATATTAAATTAATATCATTGATATTAAATTGTGAATGAAATTATTCTTTAAATATTAAAAGTTATTGTTTATAACTTAAAATATTTTTAAACACTTTATTTTCATTTAAAATAATTTTTCTAATATTAAAATAATTTTTAAATTTATTTAAGTAATATAATTATTAAATAAATCTTATATCATTGATATTAAATAATTAATGAAATTTACTTTAAAATATTAAAAGTTATATTTTATAACTTAAAATATTTTTAAATAACTTATTATCATTTAAAATGATTTTTAATATATTAAATCATTTTTAATTAATTTATTTGATGTATTTAATAAATAAATTAATTATCAATAATATTTAAATAAATATTGATATTTATGAAAAATATTTCAAATTATTAAAAGTTAATTTTTTATAACTTAAAATTATTTTTGTAATTTTCAGAAATTAATTACTATTTTTAAATAATTTTCAGAATTTAAATAATTTAATTTTAATAAAAGTGTCGCTAAAGAC
Organism: Panax notoginseng; assembly: GCA_016801055.1. Taxonomy (NCBI): domain Eukaryota; kingdom Viridiplantae; phylum Streptophyta; class Magnoliopsida; order Apiales; family Araliaceae; genus Panax; species Panax notoginseng. The sequence goes on from CM029020.1 coordinate 92,774,520, forward strand.
TGCCGATAGCGACAGAACCGTCGCTATAGGTGTTCTTCGCGTTCTTGGCAAAATCCAGAATATTTATGCCAATTTTCGAGTAAGCAACTTTGACCATTGATTAAACACTGCTCAATTTGTTTCTGGACATGTAGATGGTCAGATCATGTAGTACAAGTACAATACTATACGATCCAACAATAAACGTCATCAAAACATGCATAACCAACGAGATCTGAAGCCTTGAACAAGCTGTCAGAGCTGTTCTTCATTTTCTGTGTTACCCAGAAATGAAGACCAGTTCGACTGGCTAGTTTTGGGCTTTCACTACTTGTTGTACATGTGATGTTTAAGTGATCTAAGCTTTGAAGTATGTAGACAACATGTAAGGCTAGAGATCCATCATATAAATATACCATAACAACAACAAATAAAGCAGATCTGTTCTGGTCAAAGTATGTCAGAGGACACGTTCAAACGTTTTCTGGGTTACCTAGAAAACATGAACTGTGATCAACTGAGCTACTTTGACCGGTCATTGAATCCAGTATATTAGATATAAGGAGGTTCTACAAACATGAATCAACAGTTAACATAACATACTACAATATGGTTTCAACAAAAAACTCAAAACATCATAAACCAAACAGATCCAAGGCTAACAAAAACTTGTCAGATGCTAGTTCACGGTTTCTGGGCTACCCAGAAATGGCTCGATCAATGCCGGTCAACGACTTTTGACCGGTTATAACTTACAATCTACACATCCAATGACCCTGACTCCACTTTCAGACTAAAGAACACATACACGATTACAACTACAAACTTTCAAAACACAAAAATCTTAACAGATCACAGAGATATAAGGACTGACATTCGTTGTCAGACCACTCTTTAAAAAATTTCCAGATTTTGTAAATTGCCAAATCTGAGCCTCTAAATGTTATGGATTCAACATCTAGGAACCCAGATCATCATTAGACACTACTAACAACACATTTAACACAAAAAATCTAGCATCTAACGACAGATTTATGGACTAAAATTATGGCTAGAGTTTATACCTCATTTGATCAATTGATGATTCAAGGCTACTGATTTGGTTAGGGGATTTCGTAGGGCTGATCTTGGGGACTGGAAAGCTTATGAAATTCGTGGGTTTTGATTGAGAGAAAAGGTTTGAGTGTTTTGTGCAAAAAAAAAATGAGCTAACAAGTGTCTTTTTCTCTCTCTCAATCTATATATAGTTGTCTTGGATGCATGTATGGCTGATGATTTGGTTGATATTTGTCAACTTGATTCACAGGGGGTTGTTGGTTTGGTGAACAACTTCACCAAATGTCAAAACATATACACTAGGTTCAATAATGTATATAAGGGCAAAAATGTCAATTGGCTTGGAATTTTAAGGGCCATCTTATAATCCTTGCAAACCCTTAGGGTTTGACCCTTAAGGTTTAACCCTAAGGTCTTGCACAGTAAATTTTGTAGGATTTCTGATTAAGCAAAAATAAATAAATAATTAGAATTTTAATTTCTAAAAATTAGAAAATTAGGGTTTATTAATTAGATTAGGATTCTAATTAATTTATACAGGAACATTAGGGTTTAATATCTCTCATTATAATTAACTTTGCTAATTTAGCAATTAGGGTTTACGATTTTAATAATTTGGGTTACTAAATTATAATTAGGGTTTCTAATTACCAATTAGGTTTTTCATAATTAGCAATAAAATCTACTGTACATGATATTAATCACATTAAAACAATTACCAGATCAATCTTAAACTCTAATTTAAGTTTCAAATTAAGTTTTAGCATTTAAAATTTGGGTTTTTAATAACTTAGGGTTTTCTAAAAATTATTTAGGGTTTCTAAATTTTTAATTAGGGTTTACCTAATTAATCATTTAATACACAACATAAAACATATATAACAGTCTTAAACTCACAATTGATTTTCAAATTAGGGTTTCCCCCAGTAAAATTAGGGGTTAACCAATTAATATTAGGGTTTTAAAATTATACACCATAATTAACCAACCATGCTCAATACGTACATACAGCACATTTTTATGGCATTGAAAAATCAAAATATAATATTATTATATTATTATTCTCATTCCTTGATAAAAATCGTAAATTAGGGTTTTGGATTCTATGTCTGATTTATTCTTCCATATTTAACCTTAATAATTAAGGTAAAATAATTAACTTAATAATCTGTACAAAAATTCATATAATAAAATAATTATTATAATTATTCTAAGAAAATCATTTTATATATTATTTAAATAATATATAACTATATTTTCATGGAAAATAATTAATAAAAACCTTTCTACTATAAAATTAATTATTATAAGAATATACTTTATAATAATCAATAATTCTAAAATAAAATTATTTGTAAATATTCATTTAATAAATATATTTTTATACATCACATAAAAACATATACACAATATCTTGTACAAATCCTCATCTTTAAAATAAATAAAAAAATTATACGCAAAACTTCTGATTTTATTTATATAGAAAATATCGGGTCGTTACATTATTAGATATTTATAATTTGATAATGGTCTTCTAGAAACAAATTTTCAGAAATCAAATTCATTTATTTATACTAAAGAAGAGGAATTTGGGTTTTAATTGTAATGTGTGTTTTGGTGTACTTTGGGACTAATGTTGATGATGATTTCGTGATGAAAACTTTAAATTGATGGATGATTGTTGTTCTCCTCTATAAAATGAAAACAACGCAACTTGAACGGATCGAATTGGTTAAGAAACGAATTCGTGATGAATGAATACACTTAGCATGTTGAAAATAGAAAAAATAGAATAAACAATTTAGAATTAGTATAAATCAAGTCCCACATCAACTAAATTGAGAACTTTACCCTTTGCTAAACCTATAAATAGAAGGACTTGATCATTTGTTTCATTCATCAACAATAAGGCCTCCAATTTTGAGAAAGACTTTGTTGTGGGAGGACTTTTTATAAAAACCTCCTTAGTTAAATTTTGGCGTGGAAGCGCGTAGTTAGTTTGTGGAACTCGTATATTCGGGTATGTTTCTTATTTAATTTTTGGTAATGCTATTATTTTAAATATTGTATTTAATTTGTGTTAAAGTTTGAATTTTGGAATTTAGTTAGTTTTGTTAGTAAACTAGTTAGCTTACTATGTTTATTTTGGCTTGGAATTGATTATGTAAATGAGTTCTAATGATGGTAATTAGAGATATGGAGATGAGACCTTAGACTAGTCTAATTATGTTAAATAAAACTTATTTGTAAAAAAAGTTGGGTTGGAACGAGTCAAGACGAGTTTTGGATGTCAAAACAAGAAGTCCAAAAAAGTAGTGGACTGTTGATCCAAAAATAAAATTCGGGGTTAGCTAGATTATTTAGAAAATTCTAGGCTTTTGGTATGTTATAGTACACTGAATAAGATTTCCATAGACTCCGGAATGGACTAATTCTGACTTCGGAGCAAAGAGTTATGACAATTCAAAGTAGTCACGTCAAAACTGTCTAACCAACTCGGGGCAGTCACCTTGAACTAATTTTTATGGAATTCTATGTTTAGAATTTGGAAAAGGTCAAGAATCACTCAAAAATGTTTTGAAACGGAAAAGTTATGACTGTTTTAGCGAGAGAAGGTAAAGTTGGGAAAGAATGAAAAACATTTTTGAACGCCCCTCTTTGAATACTGTTTTGGACTGTCTATCTTATCCGAAATGGGTGTCCAATAACTTTTAAAAATAGGTTAATATGATGTTTCCAACATATCCAAAGTTGGATGTTATCGGACTTATGAGATATAGAGTAAAATTTACATTACAACTACTATACGTTGCTATGTGACTAATAGTTGATGTGTATGATTATATAATTGTGTAGGGCATGTGAAGTATAGGTAACTGTAAGCTGTTAAACTGTTATTGGTAAACAACGATCAAGGCAAGTCTTTCAGTTCCTATTCGCTATGTGAATTTGATGATAATTTTTTTGAAATCTTTATTGCAAATATCATGATGTGTTATATTAATGTTGAAAGTATGAAATGTTAAAGTCAATTTATGACTACGTTGATTGAGTACTGAATGTTGATTGAGTAAGGAACTCAATATTTATATTTGTTATATGAACTACAACATGTATGTTATGTTAGTCCAATATTTATGAGATGTATATCGAGCATGTTATTATGTGCTATGTGATGCATGAAAACTGTTAGATTTTGCTGGGCTGTCAAGCTCAACCTTGCAAATAACCACTTTTGCAGGTTAAAGATTTAAGGTAAATTTATGTGTTACTTAAAAGATATGAATCAAATGTGATACTTAATGATTTATATACTTTGACTGGGTTATTAATATTTGAACCATGTTTAAGGGTTCCGAATAATGTATTAATGTTGAATTGTAATATCGTTTTGCGAAGTAAACCCTTGTAGTATTAAAATGATTCTGAGACAGTTAGATGTAAAGTTGAAAGTTTTGAGAACGAGAATAGTTTGTAATAGAAAGTTTTAATTATTCCGCAAATTTCAATGGTTGTATTATTGTTTAATGATGTAAAATTAGAGGTTGAATGTATTGTTAACGACCGAAGTCGAGAATTAAATTGTATTAATTTTGGGGTTGTTACAGCGGCGCCAAACTCTAGCACACCATTGGTGCTGTAGTGCCGACTAACAGTGGCTGAAGCCCGGACACGACACTGCGACGCGACCATTAACACTGTGGTTGGCGCTGCTGCGCCTCCCATGAGCCTCAGTTGGTTTTGGCAGTTTGGTTTTTATACGAACTTCTCGGGCTCATAACTTATTCGTTTTACATCTGAATTGGCTCATTCAAAAGCCATTAGTTCAAAAATTACATACTCTTAAGTGTTCATGCAATAATTTTTCATTTTTGAATCCGTTAACTCGGAATTCAACTTTTAGTTCATTATCGAGCATTCGTTTATTATTTATGAGCGTTCATAGCTCGTTCTCTTCGTTCTAAGTCGAAATTCGACGATTATTGAGTCCACAACTCTGGAATACGTTATCTCACGTGATGCCACAGAAAACCAAGGTTTCCAAGTTACACGGCAACTTTTAACTACTAATCTTAGATTTCTACGTTTTTAACGCTTAACGACTAATTTTGGAAAATTCGTTATAACTTCGTTACTCGTGTCCTATACGCCAAATCAAATGGAACAACTCCATGGATTCTTCATCTACATCCTAACCAAGCAATATGTGCATACCCTAACAATGATGGTTTTCAATTTGTTCATCAACAACCAAGTTAACATTCAACGGTTTCTATGGTTTAAACTTACTTAAACCCTTACGATTTCTACTTAAACATGACTTGTCAATGTTTTAATCATTAATAGCCATCCGTATTCCTGCGTAAGAGACATGCTCCACCAATCTATGATTCTCTACGAAAAGAAATCGAAAAGATCAAAAACTAACGTTTACGGGATATTACCTTTTCATTCTTCACGTTCTTGCTAAAACTTCTTATGTTTTGCTTCAAAGTAACTTGATTACTTATTTCTAGCTTTTTATCTCTCTCAATATATGTTGGACAAAGTTTGTAAAATAACAATTGAACAACCTAAGCTTCTTTATATAGGAAAATCTAATGGAGGGCAAAATGGTCATTATGTGACCTCCTTACTATTCCTACCTCGACAACAACTTATCCACCAATTAATCACTTTACTTGGTGGCCAAGTGGCCAGCCCACATGCCCATGGATTTTTACCATCTGATGACCCGCCGGTTCGATCCGCGGTTCGATTTCTTGGATCAGTCTTGACTTCACCTAACATTGGGCCTTGACTTGGGCATGATTACACCATTCATTGGGTTTGATATAATCCAAGTCCAATTGGATTCTACAAAATCTTTAAACTCAAAGTCCATTAAGACTAATCATATTCTACGCGTATAACTCATGTATTCTCTTCGTTTAGTATTCATATGATATTCGTACTATACATCGTAATATTCTTTATACTATACTCGTATATCATACGTATAATAACCGTAATGATTATACGCATTACATTTCCCTCGCGAAAATCACTTTCAATAACCCTTAGGTTTTAAGTCTGCAGGAAAAAACTTCATTTACCATAACTGAAATATTATTGCATATTCCATCTCGTCTTCATATTCTATCATTACGCATTGCTCAGAAATTCAAACTTAATTCTCGAGCAGAAACGGATGAATAGTATTTTTTCGAAAATTTATCGAAAAACATTTATTTTCGTCTTGAAAATTCAAAACAATTAATTCTAGTACATAGCCAGAATCCTAACCACATCCGTACATTCTAGGTCATAGAACGACCTTCAAATAGCTTACTCATATAAATAATCAATTAAATTCATTTAATCTACATAATCAAATAAAAATTTAATTTATTCATAAATTCTTTTTTTTTCTCGGGTGTTACATTCCCCCCTTATAAGGATTCTGTCCCAAGAATCTCGCTACAATTACATAAACAAATGAAGAAAATTTTTGTTCATTTTACTTTCGAGTTACCATGTTGCTTCTTCGGCATTGTGGTTCCTCCAAATCACCTTCACCGAAGGTATTATCTTATTTCTTAAAGCTTGTTCCTTCCTATCAACATTTTGAACTGGAAGTTCTTTATACGTTAAGTCTTTTTCTATCTGAATAGACTCATACTCTGTTACGTGTTTGTAGTCCGGTTTATAAGGACGCAACACTGACACGTGAAACACATTGTGTATACGTTCCATCTCTAGAGGTAAAGCTACCTCATAAGCTACCTCTCTTACCCTTCTTAAAATTTCAAAAGGTCCTATAAACCTTGGACTTAATTTCCCTTTCTTCCCAAAAACGTATCTTCCCTTTCCAAGGCGATACTTTCAGAAAGACATTAGAACCTAATTCAAATTCCCTCTTCTCTCGGTGAGGATCTGCATACTTCTTTTGCCTATCTTGAGCCGCTACCAATCAAGTACGTATTAACTTTACCATGTCTGTCATCTGTTGTACCATCTCAGGTCCCAACGTTCACCTACTTCATCCCAGCACAGTGGAGTTCTACACTTCCTCCCATACAACGTTTCGTAAGGCGGCATGCCTATACTAGCGTGAAAACTATTGTTGTACACGAATTCAACCAAAGGCAGATATTCTTCCCAACTCCCCTTAAAATCCATAACGCAAGATCTTAACATATCTTCTAGCGTTTGAATTGTCCGTTCACTTTGTCCATCCGTCTGTGGATTATACGTCGTACTCAATCTCAACTACGTTCCCATTTACTCTTACAAACTCCTCCAAAAGTTTGACGTGAATCGTGGATCACGATCTGACATAATCGAAACTGGTACTCCATGTCTTGAAATAATTTCTTTGACATAAAGCTTAGCTCACTGCTCTAGGTTATACCTAACTCCTATTGGTAGAAAGCGAGCCAATTTTGTCAACCGATCCACCATTACCCAAATAGTGTCGTATCCTTTCCTTGTTGTTGGAAGACCCACCACAAATTCCATGGTGATATGCTCCCATTTCCACTCTGGAATTTCTAATGATTGCAACAACCCATTCTGTCATTAGTGTCCAGCCTTAACTTTCTGACAAGTTAAGCACTTACTAACATATTCTGCGACCTCCCTCTTCATGTTCGGCCAGTAAAAGTTCTGACGAAGGTCTTGATACATCTTTGTAGTACCAGGATGTATCGAGTACCTCGAACTATGGGCCTCACTCATTATCTCTTCTTTTAACTCAGAATTATTTGGAACCCAAATTCTTCCATCAAAACGAAGCAATCCCTTCTTGTCGAGATTGTACTTAGTCTTCTCTTCATCTTCCATCCTCTTTTTCATTCGTTCACATTCCTCATTACTTAATTGCACTTCCTTAACCCGTTCCACTATGTTCTGTTGAGTTTCCATTGAGAATAACATGTCCACCGCTTCACTTGGTAACTTAACTTCTAACTCCAGTCTTTCCATCTCAGTTATTAACTCATTCTGAGTTGTTAACATTGACAGCTTTTCTCTACCCTTCCTACTTAGTGCATCGGCTACTATATTCGCTTTCCCCGGATGATACAAGATATCACAGTCGTAATCTTTGATCAACTATAACCACCTTCTATGTCTCATATTCAACTCCTTCTGTGTGAAGATATATTTCAGACTTTTATGGTCCGTATATATCTCACACTTTTCCCCGTATAAATAACGTCTCCATATTTTTAAAGCAAAAACTACAGCTGCCAATTTTAGGTTATGAGTAGGATAGACCTTCTCATAATCCTTTAACTGACGTGACGCGTACGCAATGACCTTGCCATGCTGCATGAGCACGCAACCAAGTCCTCTATGTGAAGCATCGCTATAAACTACAAAATTCCCCGTATCATCTGGCAAGGATAATACATGTGCCTCACTTAACCTCTGTTTTAGATCTTGACAACTATTCTCAAATTTTATTGTCCACACATACTTTACTGACTTCCTTGTCAAATTCGTCAGCGGAGTAGCTATTTTAGAAAAGTCCAGGATGAACCTTCTATAGTATCCCGCTAACCCCAGAAAACTCCGAACCTTAGTTGGCATTTTTGGTTGCTCCCACTCATTTAGTACTTCCACCTTTGCTGGATCCATGGATATGCCATCTTTATCTATCACATGTCCTAAAAACTGCACTCTCTCAAGCCAAAATTCACACTTAGTGAATTTTACATACAACTTCTCCTTCCTTAGTGTTTCCAACACTATCTTTAAATGTTCAACATGATCTTCTGGAGTCTTAGAATAGACTAGAATATCATCAAGGAACACTACCACGAACTTGTCCAAATAATGTTTGAACACTCTATTCATCATATACATGAATGTGGCTGGCACATTAGTCAACCCCAACGACATCACCAGAAACTCATAATGACTATAACGAGTCCTGAACGCCGTCTTAGGTATATCCTACTTCCTTACTTTAAACTGGTGGTACCCCATACGTAAATCTATCTTAAAAAAATACTTTGCCCCTTTTAACTGATCAAATAGATCATCGATCCTGTGCAGTGGGTATTTATTCTTAATCGTTAACTTATTCAACTCTCGATAGTCGATACAAAGTCGTAACAACCCATCCTTTTTCTTTACAAAAAATAAAAGTGCTCCCCACGGAGACACACTAGGTTAAATGCACTTCCTTTCTAATAGTTCCTGTAGTTGAACCATTAACTCCTTCATCTCTACTGGCACCATCCTATATGGTGCCCTTGCAACTAGTGCCGCACCCGGCAACAAATCAATCACAAATTCGACCTCCCTATCCGGTGGAATACCTAGTAACTTCTCCGAAAATACATCCGTGAACTCTTGGACTAATGGTATCTGTTCCAATGATGCTACCATTCTTTGGGTATCTATAACATGGCACGGGTAACCTTTACACCCCTTTTTCAACATCTTCCTATCTTGTGTCATGGTTAGACAACAAGAGCATCCTGGTGATTTATTACCGTAAAACTCCACCTCAGGTTTCTTAGAAAGCCGTAGGTTTACACTCTTTCTATGACAATCTATTATCGCTCAATAGTTAATTAACCAATCTATACCGAGAATTACATCGAATTCTCTCAATCTTATAGGTAAAAGATCTACCGATAATCTGTTACCTCTAAAATCTACAAAACAATTCTTATGAATGTGTTCAATGGGAATTATCTCTTCATTTGCTACCTTAACGTCTAAAGGTATTTTTACCTTTTCAGGGATTAAACCTAATTGCTTAGCAAATCCACATGGTATAAAAGAACAAGTAGCACCCGAGTAAAATAACACATAAGCAGTTATTTCATTGACTGGGATGATACCTGCTACAACATCTGCCGATGTAACCGCATCTAGGACAGTAATGGCTAACTTACCACTACCAGAACCCTTACTACCCTTTAACCCCTTCTTCGAGCAATTTCTTGCCATGTGGTCCATCGACCCATAAACAAAACAGCCATGGTTATTGTAACGGGTCAAATTTATTGAGTCGTGATTCTGGGGACAGAATCCTTTTAAGGGGGGAAATATGTGACGAACGAGAATTTTATAATTTAATTTTAATATTTATTGAATTAAATAAATATTTTCGATGATTTAATTATTAGATTTAATAATTAATTGATGCATTGTGGTAGATTAATTTAATTATATGTGTTGCAATTATTAAATTAATGTAGAGAATTTTTATTATTCAAGTATGTGATTATGTGAGCTTATTGAATTAAATGAAATATTTAATTAAGCATGATGTTATTTAATTAATGTAATTATTAATTAGAGATTTAATAAATTATCATTATTTATTAATGAGATATTTAATTATGTGACTATGTGAATTTATGAGAAATTATTATATTTTATTTAAAGTAAATTAAATAAAATATGAGATTTATTTTATAAAGAGTGTGACATTTTCAAACTATATTGCAAAAGTTTTATTAAATTAATGGATTTTGTAAATATTAAACTAGCCAAACGTGGCCTTTGAAGGAGTTACCGCCAGTTACCCATGGCTGGGCTAACTGGCCATGATGCGCGTCTGTACTCGACTATATGATACGTATTCTCCTTCTTCTCTTATTATTTTCTAAGTCTGATAAAACTAACCAGAGAGAATTGAGAGAAAATTATATATGTTAAAGAGAAAGTTTGAGTGTGTAATCAACAGGTTATTGTAAAAAGGGTCATTTGGAATAACTCTTCATTAATTATTCTCAGGGTAATCTCTTCTTTCCCAAATTCTATTTTTACGTCTTTGGGTTTCATAGTTTTTGGCTTTCAAAACCTCTGTTATGTTTCTGTAATTGAGAAATTGTGCTATTATATGGATATATGTAATAATAAGAGTAGCATAACATGTTTTATATATATATTGCATGATTTCATATCCTAAGTGTCGTTAATCTGATGACTTGCTATTTCAAAAATATACAAAGTTTGGGTTTTTGGCCTTATGGCCTTATAAGTGATTTTAGTATGTCAAACATAAATGTTTTCGTAGATTTTACACTCATATATTATTGTGCATATATATACGAAGAGACCAAACTTTAAATGAACGGATTTGGCTTTATAACGAATCTGTGGCGTTGAATTTTAGGAATTTATGTTGAAAACTTGAAGAACATCATGAACAGAGGAAAATTTTATGTTTTAATTCTGTGATTTTATGTTTTAATGGGCTAAAATCACTTTATAAATGTTGTATTATGATTATACATGAATTATAACATGTGGGTATGTCTAGTTTCGTGTAGTAATAAATTAAATAGGAGTTTTTGGATGTGTTATGCAATTTTCGCGAATTGTAGAACAATTTCTGGTTCACCGCGCCGTGGCGCCAGACTCACGCCTAAGCATCCGCGCCGCAGCGCCACCGCGCCACAGCGCCAAGATTCCAGCTGCTGCGCCACAGCGCCGCAGTGCCATGTGTCCGGCTGCAGCGCCACGGCGCCGCAGCGCGAAGATCAAGTATAACAGTGGCGCCGCAGCGCCACTCTCCAGAATGTCCAGAAATTTAATTTTTTTTATGTTAAGTCTAATAATGTGTTAGTAACTTAATGTAATGAACATGTAAACATGTTAGAAATATAATGAAATGATAAAATAGTTGTTTAACATGTAAATAACATAATTACATGTGAATTGAATTATTGAATACATAATTAGCTTGATAATTTATGAAGTACAAATTATGTGACAAAGTGGTAAAGTGATTAAGTATAGTCAATAATCAAAGTAGACAAAGAGAATGAGTTTATGATGATTAGTTAAGTTATAATTAACTGGTATTGTGTATTTGAATGGTATGTAGGACTTAATTCAAAGAACGAGTTTAGTTAAGGTGTAAACTACGCACGAGGCAAGTTTCCTAAACTTAAACTCTTAAATTTGAGCAAGTTCCCTAACCCTACTTGTCATTATTTTTCAAGCTTATTTTTTACCTTGAATAAATTATCGGTACTATTATTCAAGTTCAAATGTTATATTAAAGACGGATTATCTTTTCAAAGTATGATTTAGTTATACAATAATTGTTCTATTGTATACTTCTTGAGATTATTATTCAAATTGAATATCATTATTGTTGAACCTTGTTAGATTAGTGATACCTTAATGATTCAACTAGTCCATAGTTGATGAGCGTTCTAAATTTCAGAAACCTTGATGAATTATCCAAACCAAATTTCCTTTGGTGCGGACTCGAATGTCAAACTGAGATGAACAACCCTGTATTGGGGATTATTTACACTTTAGCGTTAAGATATTGTGCACAGTATGGTACTAAGGGCTGATCCCCCTAAATACGAGAAGAAGGTCCATAGTCTTATGATTGTTAAAGGTTTCAAGTATAACCCTTGTTAACCTAGGACATAGTTCAAGGTCTTATGACCCTCAGAATTTTTTTGATTCTAATTATTCACTCTTGATTCAAAAGTTGAGCTTTTATTCAGATGTCTTTGATTTATTCGCATGTTATTATACTGTTATTTCATTTTTATACTTGTGGGTATTTGTGCTCACTATTGCTTAATAATAACATTGCAGTTAAGAACGAAAGAGCTGACGAACCTTCCACTAGTAAGGGCAATGGCAAAGTTAGCAAATGATGGAGACTTATTATTTGATATGACTTGTTATTTTATGTGATGTATTTGTTTAAGACTTAAGTTAAAGATGTTGTTTAAGACTTATTTATTTATTTATAATTCCACACAGATGTTTAAGGTTTGTTTAACCTGGGATTGTATTATTATTCAGATGTTGTAACCTTTAAGGGGAAGATTTTTATTTCTATTATTGCATGGTTTGCATTTTTATGGGTAGATAAATATATGATATTTGTATCGTGAACACCAAATCCTGTGGAAATGGAAGTACCGGATTTGGGGGTGTCACAGGTTGGTATCGGAGCTGTAGGTTATGAACCTTACGTGAGGGAACAACCTTAGGTAGTAACCTTATAGAAAGAAGATAGTAAAGGAAAACTCTTATCGGGTTTTAAGAAATAAATTTTTGGTAATTCATTGAAGATAATAAAATATATTATGTGTTTATGTGTTAATTTGTGTGCTCGTTAGTACAACTTAGTAAATAGAACTTAAACTTTTGTTGTCAGGATGACGAATGTTGGAGAAGCTAGTCAAGCTGGGGAGGAAGAACCCCGATTATCTATAGTACCTACAGAGGAGGAGCCCCGAGACATACATGTTGTTAGGGAACAGTTAGTTCAGAGGGAGTCATCTCCATTGATCACCGTTGTTGGTCAGGAGCATGAGCCCGAGACTGATCCTGAGGAGGAGTTTGATGAGGAAGAGGAAGAAGAGGAGTTACCACGGTACACCGTTGATGCGGAGATGTATGACACGTTATACAACCGTAACATGGAATTACAAGACGAGGTTCAGGAATTGACTGAGCGAGCAACTGTTCAGCAGTCTACTTTAGAGGAGAAAGAGAGGGAGATTTCGACTCTTCACTCACGATTGGGAAATGTAGAATGGGATTTGGTCCATGAGAAGGGTCAAACCGAAGATAAGACCGAGGAGATAGGGAAACTGAAAAAGGAACTGAAAGAAACCTCCGAAAGACTGAAAATAGCAGAGGAAGGATGGGTAAGAGAATCACGTCGAGCTGATCGTGCAGAAGATGATAGTCGTGCAAAGAAGGCAAAGCTTGAAGAGACATACTCCATACTTAATCATGCAATGGATGAGGCTCAGGAACGAGTTTTGAGATACCCCATCCAGTTCGAAGGACTTCCGTCGTATATGCTGGATCGCAGGACGATGTCTCGTATCATGGATGAGGAGCGTGGCAAGGCTATTCAGCACCTTGATAGATAGAATTAGAATCCGTTTAATTATGTAAAATACTTAATTAGTTTTTTATGTAAATTCCGATGTGTTTATGAACGAAGGAATATGTTAATATTTTAAATCCTGTGGATTCTTTATTCCAGGATAGTTGATGTAAATAGCAGTTATGCTATAGTTTGATGTTAAAACTTTGAGTTAAATTAAATATATTAAGTTATTTAAGATGATGTGTTAAATTGTTGAGTAATGCCTTAACTATTTAGAGAAATAAATAAAGTTCTAATAAGCGTTTATTTTATCAGAAATATGCCGCCAAGGAGAAGACAACAACGTCAACCTGCTCAGGAAGAGTCAACAAATAATAACAATAACGCCAACGCTAATCCTGTTCAGCAGTTGGTGAACTTACTGACGGGAGCAATGAACAATCAACCTCAAGCTCCACCAAACACAACGTTTAAAGACTTCAAGGCGGTGGGACCGCCAGAGTTCAAAGGTTCCAGGAACCTAACCGAGGCTCAAACGTGGGTCATGGAAATGGAGAAAGTATTTGACGTTGCTAGGGTTAGAGAAGACCAGAAGACCGCTTTTACAACGTTTATGTTGAAGTCTGAGGCTAGCTACTGGTGGCAAGCAAACAAAGTGCGAGGAGGTAAAGGTGTAATTACGTGGGAGAGATTTAAAGAAATATTTTTCGAAATGTACTTCCCAACTAGTTCGCAGAATCAGATGGAAATTCAATTTCTGGAACTGAAACAAGGAAACATGAGCGTACCTGATTACGCGGGTAAATTCGATGAGTTGGCAATGTTTGCCTCGTACTAAGTACACACTTACGAAAGAAAGGCCAGAAGATTTGAACAAGGACTAAAGCCTTGGGTTTATAGTAAGGTGTCAATGTTTCAAATAAACACATTTGTTGGAGTACTGGAAAAGGCCATCCTCGCTGAAGGTGGAAGCGATGCAGTGACCAAGTACAATCAAGAGCAGAAGAAGAAGAAGAGTGATGGTGAAGGAAATAACAAGACTGGTGGGAGTATCACTGGGGGTAGTCATAATCAGAAGAGGAAGTGGACGGATAACTCGTCAGCTGGAAATCAACAAGGAGGGCAGAAGAAGAAAATTGAAGCGTGCTCAAACTGCGGAAAAGCTCATCTGGGAGTTTGCATGAAAGGGAAGCGAGTGTGCTACAATTGTGGTTAGGAACGCCACATAGCACCAAACTGTCCAAACCCAAAGAAGGGTGCTTGTTTTAACTGTGGTTCTAAAGATCATCTAGCAAGAGACTGCCCCAAGAAGGGACCAGGAGGAGCAGTGCAAGGAGGTAATCGTGGAAATAGTAGTGGAAATACCTAAACCATTATCGGACCACCTGCAACAAACAGACCGACTGCCAAAACTTTTAATATGACAGTGCAGGACACAATCCAGTCTCGTGAGGTGGTGTCAGATATCATTCCGATCAATGAAATTAATGCTTATGTTTTATTTGATTCGGGTGCTACTTGTTCCTTTATATCCGAAGACTTTGCTAATAGTTTAGATTTGCTTATGGATGAGTTGGAATATCCCATGAATATAGAAATTGCGAATAGAGAGATAATTCCTGTTAAGTACGTGTTTAAGAACTGTAGGATGGATATTAAGGGTAATATCATGAACGTAGATCTTATCCCTATTCGGCTCGGGGAATTTGACGTTATTTTGGGTATGGATTGGTTATCCAATTATAGGGCTGTAATTGACTGCCAGAAGAAGCGTATTAACCTTTTGACTCCGTCAAAGGTTGTGTTTTATGGTGGCAAGTCGCCCAGACAAGCAAGTTGTCTGACGATAATGCAGGCCAGGAGGTTGTTAAGACAAGGCTGTGTAGGATATCTAGCTTACATAATCGATAGTCGAAAAGAGAATCCGAAGGTTGAAGAGATACCGATTGTGAGGGACTTCGTCGATGTATTTCCAGACGATTTGCCAAGACTTCCACCAGATAGAGAGGTAGATTTCGTGATCAATTTGGCGCCTAGAACCGCTCCAATATGGAAGGCACCATACCGAATGGCACCAGTAGAGATGAAAGAACTGATGGTCCAACAACAAGAATTGCTAGACAAAAAGTACATTCAACCGAGCGTATCGCCGTGGGGAGCGACGGTGTTGTTTGTGAAAAAGAAGGACGGATCGATGTGGCTCTACATTGACTACAGAGAACTGAACAAGGTCACGATTAAGAATAGATATCCATTACCAAGAATCGACGATCTGTTTTGATCAATTAAAGGGAGCAAGATACTTTTCCAAAATAGACTTGTGGAGTGGTTACCACCAACTGAAGGTGAGACCAGAGGATGTACCGAAGACAGCATTCAGAAAGCGATAAGGTCACTACGAATTTTTAGTAATGTCATTTGGTCTAACGAATGCTCCTGCAGCATTTACGGGACTAATGAATGGTGTGTTCAAGCCATTTTTGGACAAATTCGTGGTGGTATTTATAGACGACATTCTGGTATATTCCAAACCAAAGAAGAACACGAAGAACATTTGAGGTTAACGTTAGAAGTATTGAGAAGGGAGAAGTTGTACGCTAAATTTTCGAAATACGAATTCTGGATCGAGCGAGTACAATTTCTTGGTCACGTGATCGATAAAAACAGAATTTCGGTAGATCCATCCAAAGTAGAAGCCGTGATTAACTGGGATCAGCCGAGAACGCCGTCAGAAGTAAGAAGTTTTCTTGGATTGGCGGGATATTATAGAAGATTCATTCAAGATTTTTCCAAGATCGCAACTCCGTTAACGAATTTAACTCGAAAAGCTGTGAAATTTGTTTGGACGGAGAAGTGTGAGGAGAGCTTCCAAGAATTAAAGAAGAGGTTGAGTACGGCACCTGTGTTATCTCTTCCGGATGATACATGCAATTTTGTTGTTTTTAGTGATGCGTCGCATAAAGGACTTGGTTGTGTGGTGATGCAAAATAGTAAAGTCATTGCGTATGCATCACGACAGTTGAAGGATTACGAGAAGGGATACCCGACCCATGATTTGGAGTTAGCTGCAGTTGTTTTTGCTTTAAAAATTTGGAGGCACTATCTCTACGGGGAGAAGTGTGAAATATATACGGATCATAAGAGTCTGAAATATATTTTCACACAGAAGGACTTAAATATGCGTCAGATAAGATGGTTGGAATTAATCAAGGATTACGACTGTGAGATTTTATACCATCCGGGTAAGGCGAATGTGGTTGCCGATTCCTTAAGTAGAAAGGGTCGTGAGAAATTGATGATGTTAACTGCTCAGAAAGAGCTAATTGTGGAAATGGAGAAACTGGAATTGGAAGTGAAGTATCCAATGGAGATTGATGAGAAGCTATTTCATATGCAATCTGGTACAACTCTACTAGATAAAGTAAAGGAGGTTCAGCTTCAGGATGATGAATGCAAAAAGGTGACAAAGAAGATATATGAAGGAACCGAACAGAGATTTAAGATGGATAAGAAAGGAATACTGAGATTTGAGAGTAGAATTTTGGTACCGCCAGTACAAGAGATTAAGGAAGATATTTTAAGCGAGGCTCATAGTTCACGATATTCTATTCACCCAGGTAGTACCAAGATGTACCAAGATCTTAGACAACATTTCTGGTGACCGAATTTGAAGCGTGATGTTGCAGAATGTGTTGCCAAGTGTCTGACCTGTCAGAAAGTGAAAGCGGAACATCAGAGACCGAGTGGATTGCTACAACCATTAGAGATCCTAGAGTGGAAATGGGAACATATTACAATGGACTTCGTGGTTGGCCTTCCGACGACTCAGATAGCTACGACGCAGTATGGGTTATCGTTGACCGACTGACGAAATCTGCACACTTCCTTCCAATCAAAATAAGATTCAACTTAGATCAGTTGGCCAGGCTATACATAAAAGAGATTGTTTCGAGGCACGAAGTTTCGGTATCAATTGTTTCAGATAGGGATCCGTGCTTCACATCAAATTTCTGGAAACGTCTTCAGGAATGCTTGGGTACGCAATTGTGAATGAGTACAGCTTACCACCCTCAAACAGACGGACAGAGTGAGAGAACGATTCAGACACAAGAAGATATGCTAAGAGCCTGTGTGATGGACTTTAAAGGAAATTAGGATGATCACCTACCATTAGTAGAGTTCGGCTACAACAACAGTTACCACGCTAGTATTGGCATGCCGCCTTATGAAGCTTTATATGACAGAAAGTGCAGAACTCTGCTTTACTGGGATGAAGTTGGTGAAAGACAATTGCTAGAGCCAGAATTGGTACAACAGACAGCTGAAATAGTCAAAGTAATCCGAGCACGACTGGTAGCGGCTCAAGATCGACAAAAGAAATACGCTGATCCACATTGTAAAAATATCGAGTTTGAATCAGGTAGTTATGTTTTCTTGAAGGTCTCTCCCTGGAAAGGGAAGATCAGGTTCGGAAATAAAGGAAAATTGAGCCCAAGATTCATTGGACCCTTTGAAGTACTGAGAAGAATCGGAGAAGTTGCGTATGAGGTAGCCTTACCTCCAGCACTCGAGAATATCTATAACGTTTTCTATGTTTTTGTGTTACGACCCTACAAACCCGATTACAAGCATGCAATTGAATACGAACCCCTGCATTTTGAGAAAGACTTATCTTACGAAGAAATTCCTGTCCAAATTGTCGACCGAAAAGAATAAGTTCTCAGAAATAAAGTTATAACTTCTGTTAAGGTAATTTGGAGGAATCACAACGCTGAAGAAGCTACGTGAGAACTCGAAGAGAATATGATGAAGAATTACCCTCATTTATTTACTTAAATATGTATATGCGATTCTGGGGATAGAATCTTTGTAAGTGGGGAGAATGTAATGGGTCGAATTTATTAAGTCGTGATTCTGGGGACAGAATCCTTTTAAGGGGAAAGATGTGACGAACGAGAATTTTGTAATTTAATTTTAATATTTATTGAATTAAATAAATATTTTCGATGATTTAATTATTAGATTTAATAATTAATTGATGCAATTGTGGTAGATTAATTTAATTATATGTGTTGCAATTATTAAATTAATGTAGATAATTTTTATTATTCAAGTATGTGATTATGTGAGCTTATTGAATTAAATGAAATATTTAATTAAGCATGATGTTATTTAATTAATGTAATTATTAATTAGAGATTTAATAAATTGTCATTATTTATTAATGAGATATTTAATTATGTGACTATGTGAATTTATGAAAAATTATTATATTTTATTTAAAGTAAATTAAATAAAATATTGGATTTATTTTATAAAGAGTGTGACATTTTCAAACTATATTGTAAAAGTTTTATTAAATTAACGGGTTTTGTAAATATTAAACTAGCCAAACGTGGCATTAGAAGGAGTTACCGCCAGTTACCCATGACTGGGCTAACTGGCCATGATGCGCGTCTGTACTCGACTATATGATACGTATTCTCCTTCTTCTCTTATTATTTTCTAAGTCTGATAAAACTAACCAGAGAGAATTGACAGAAAATTATATCTGTTAAAGAGAAAGTTTGAGTGTGTAATCAATAGGTTATTGTAAAAAGGGTCATTTGGAATCACTCTTCATTAATTATTCTCAGGGTAATCTCTACTTTCCCAAATTCTATTTTTACGTCTTTGGGTTTCATAGTTTTTGGCTTTCAAAACCTCTGTTATGTTTCTGTAATCGAGAAATTGTGCTATTATATGGATATATGTAATAATAAGAGTAGCATAACTTGTTTTATATATATATTGCATAATTTCATATCCTAAGTGTCGTTAATCTGATGACTTGCTATTTCAAAAATATATAGAGTTTGGATTTTTGGCCTTATGGCCTTATACGTGATTTTAGTATGTCAAACATAAATGTTTTTGTAGATTTTACACTCATATATTATTGTGCATGTTAATACGAAGAGACCAAACTTTAAATGAACGGATTTGGCTTTATAACGAATTCGTGGCGTTGAATTTTAGGAATTTATGTTGAAAATTTCTAGAACATCAAGAACAGAGAAAAATTTTATGTTTTAATTCTGTGATTTTATGTTTTAATGGGCTAAAATCACTTTATAAATGTTGTATTATGATTATACATGAATTATAACATTTGGGTATTTCTAATTTCGTGTAGTAATAAATTAAATAGGAGTTTTTGGCCGTGTTCTGCAATTTTCGCGAATTGCAGAACAATTTCTGGTTCGCCGCGCCGTGGCGCCAGACTCACGCCTAAGCATCCGCGCCGCAGCGCCACCGCGCCAAGATTCCAGCTGCAGCGCCACAACGCCGCAGTGCCATGTGTCTGGCTGCAGCGCCACGACGCCGCAGCGCGAAGATCAAGTATAACAGTGGTGCCGCAGCGCCACTCTCCAGAATGTCCAAAAATGTAATTTTTTTTATGTTAAGTATAACAATGTGTTAGTAACTTAATGTAATGAACATGTAAACATGTTAGAAATATAATGAAATGATAAAATAGTTGTTTAACATGTAAATAACATAATTACATGTTAATTGAATTATTGTATACATAATTAGCTTGATAATTTATGAAGTACAAATTATGTGACAAAGTGGTAAAGTGATTAAGTATAGTCAATAATCAAAGTAGACAAAGAGAATGAGTTTATGATGACTAGTTAACTTATAATTAACTGGTATTGTATATTTGAATGGTATGTAGGATTTAATTCAAAGAACGAGTTTAGTTAAGGAGTAATCTACGTACGAGGCAAGTTTTCTAAACTTAAACTCTTAAATTTGAGCAAGTTCCCTAATCCTACTTGTCATTATTGTTCAAGCTTATTTTTTACCTTGAATAAATTATCGTTACTATTATTGAAGTTCAAATGTTATATTAAAGACTGATTATCTTTTTAAAGTATGATTTAGTTATACAATAATTGTTCTATTGTATACTTCTTGAGATTATTATTCAAATTGAATATCATTATTGTTGAACCTTGTTAGACTAGTGAAACCTTAATGATTCAACTAGTCCATAGTTGATGAGCGTTCAAAATTTTAGAAACCTTGATGAATTATCCAAACCAAACTTCCTTTGGTGCGGACTCGAATATCAAACTGAGATGAACAACCCTGTATTGGGGATTATTTACGCTTTAGCGTTAAGATATTGTGCACATTATGGTACTAAGGGCTGATCCCCCTAAGTACGAGAAGAAGGTCCATAGTCTTATGACTGTTAAAGGTTTCAAGTATAACCTTTGTTAACCTAGGACATAGTTCAAGGTCTTATGACCCTCAGAATTCTTTTGATTCTTATTATTCACTCTTGATTCAAAAGTTGAGCTTTTATTCAGATGTCTTTAATTTATTCGCATGTTATTATACTGTTATTTCATTTTTATACTTGTGGGCATTTGTGCTCACTATTGCTTAATAATAACATTGCAGTTAAGAAAGAAAGAGCTGACGAACCTTCCACTAGTAAGGGCAAGGGCAAAGTTAGCAAATGATGGAGACTTGTTATTTGATATGACTTGTTATTTTATGTGATGTATTTGTTTAAGACTTAAGTTAAAGATGTTGTTTAAGACTTATTTATTTATTTATAATTCCGCACAGATGTTTAAGGTTAGTTTAACCTGGGATTGTATTATTATTCAGATGTTGTAACCTTTAAGGGGAAGATTTTTATTTCTATTATTGCATGGTTTGCATTATTATGGGTAGATAGATAGATGATATTTGTATCGTGAACACCCAATCCTGTGGAAATGGAATTACCGGATTTGGGGGTGTCATAGTTATTCTTAGGATTAGGACAATTGGGTGATATATGACCCTCCTGGCCACAGTTATAACAACCCGATTTCCCTTTCAGACAGACTCCTAGATTCCTCATGTCTTGCATGCCTCCATCCTACGTTTAGGATCCCCTTGTTTCAACCCAGTATTCCCGGAGTTAAAACCCTTCCTTTTTGGCATACTGCCACTACCACTGTCACCCTCTGCCTTGGTTCCTCCCTCTCCCTTGCTCTTATTCTTTCTCTCTTTGTGGTATTGGGTCAACGCCTCACTACCACCCTCTGTTATAATCGCCTTTTCCAGAATGGTTCCATAGGAAGCACTCTGGAATACAAAAATTCTACTATAAAGTCAGAGTTTCAGTCCCTGCTCAAACCTACAAGCCTTCCTCTCTTTAGTGTCCACCTGGTGTGGAGGAAACCTTGCCAATTCATTGAATTTGGTCGCGTATTGGGGAACCGTCATGTCCCCCTATTTAAGTTCTAAGAACTTAATCTCCATCCTCCCCTGCATGCTAGTAGCAAAGTAGTTCTCGAAGAATACCTTCTTGAACTGTTCCCATGTAACCGCATCAGTCCTAGCCCCACCCTGGTGAGCCTCCCACCAAAAGTTGGCTTCCCTTTTCTTCATATAAGTCGCAAAAGAAGTCTTTTGCGCCTCAACTACGTTTGTAATAACAAACGCCTTTTCTATTTCTTTCACCCATGTTTGGGCCTCTATTGGATCTGTCGTTCCTTTGAACTCAAGCGGACCTATGCTTTTAAACTCTTTAAAGGTAGTCATTCTAGCTACCCTAGGACCTGCGGGTGCTCTACCCCCCGTTTGGTTAAATGCAGCCGTTAATAAACTAACAAACTCTTGCATAAGGTTATTCAGCCCCCCTTGGTTATCATTATGTGATTTCGCTTCCTGATTACGCTGTCTTCTTCTTGGTGGCATTTTTTGATTAAATAAATAAAGTTTTATTATTACTTATTTTCTTACTTAGTTATTATTCGCCGAACAATAACTCATACACAACAAAGCACATTAAATAAAAACTTCATTATATTAATATGCTACTTTATTGTCAAAACTATTCACAATTTGCTTTCCATAGCCAAAAGCTATTACATTTCTTTCCCACAATTGAACTTCACAAAAGTTGGGATTTACAAAAAAAAAGGCTACCCTTTAAACTATACAAAAGAGGGTTTTACGTCACTACATATATACAAAAAGATATACCGATCTACTAACACTGCCTCACAACATTCTCATGCTCCTGATTCGTTAGAATCGAAACAATATCTCGACTAATAGTATGTCGAGTCTGCCCCGACTCAATGGAATAACAAGCAATCCTTAGCTTGAAATCCTCGTGTGCACTCTCAGGGATGTAAGACATCCGTTCTCTTTTCTGGTCTTTCTCAACCAGTTTCTTACGAAGCTCTACAACCTCGTTCTTATAATCCTCGCCTTATCTATCATGAGCACCTTCTCATCATGCTCTGACTCGAAGTCTGATTCTGCATACTCCTTGGCCTCATAGAGATCACCAATCTCCTCCTTCTGGTTCTGCACAATATTATGCAGTTCCACGTTACGGTCAAGCACCGAGAGATACAATACGCTCATTATAGCTATAGGTGTTGGCTCTAGTGCAGGCATCACTGTATTAACCGATGTTACCTCCATATCATCCTCCACATCTATCATCATATCAAGGTATGATGCCAATCCCATAGTTCCCTCGGAATAGTCCTCCTCAAAAAAATACTCCTCTGGCTCCGATTCTTCTAGAATCACTAATGGTATTTCCGCTACAGTCATAGGTACATGCTCTACTCTGTTCACGGGCTCCTCGCTCACCATGTGTATATCTCTATACGTTAAGCTATCGATCGATATATACAATAACTCATAGCATGTTGATTAGTACAAAATACACTATAATATAAGCACAAATCACATTTAATTTATTTAGGGTTAATTTCCATCTTTTAAATCTTTCGATACTGGGTTTCCTCAGAACCTTATTAACTTATTCGACTCAAGTTTACTTTATTCGGACTTTTCCTTCCTTAACGAGGTTATTAGCCTAAGGTTCTTCCCCCCTTAAGTTTTATAACCTAATGCTTTGATACCAACCTGTGACGCCCCCAAATCCGGGTATCTTCCAACCCGACAGATGGTGCTACACGATACTACTAACTGTACATTCATTTCATTGAAACGACATCAAAATGAATGTATTAACTATGTTATTATTACAATCATAATAAATTCATTCCCAGGTTCTGAAATCGAATACATTCCTTATTGTTCATAAGTGTAATACATACACACATACTAGTCTATTACAGGATATCTAACTATCCATCTTAGCTTTGCCTTTATCTTTCTTAGAACTCTCAGTTCGTTCGGCCTTAGCTGCAATCATATAGTTTAAGCAAGAAGTGAGCATAACTAGCTCAGCAAGTCTAACAAAGTATAATATAAATACCACATCGAGAATTATATGATTATCTTCCATAATTGAATAAATAGCTATGAAGTACTATGAAGCATTGACTAGCACTTCTCATTTCATACAACAATTCCACAGTATATATAATAGCTTAGGAATTCTGAACCGGTCGAAAGACCGTGAACATAGTCTTTTCGTTTTCATACATGAAAAGGACATTCCGGCACTAAGGTTGTACACCCGTTCTTTCTTACGAACACTTCTAGGTGATCAACATATAGCACTCTATGTTGATCAACATTCATCCGTTAAACGTATTTACGTTTATGTTTTGGCAACCTCACGTGCCCATCGAATAATCGATGAAAATACATTTGTTTGTTCATATACAAACTTACCCTGAATCCGTACCAAATATTTGGCACATGATAAAGTTATCAATTCTATATAGAAAGACTTGCAAACAAATCAATCTAACTCTTAAGAATAGTCTAGCCGAGTTAAAACTGGCATCAACCCTTTTCGTAAAACAATTCATGCATCTCAGAACATGAATCATATAAAACCTGGCTAACACGAAGGTTAGACAAGCGTTAAGAAAACTTGCCTTCAAGCGTCTTCGAATATAATATTCAACAATTCTTGCTCGTTACAGTATCTACATGATATATTCACATAGCACACTGAGATTAGTTACTAAACAATCTAACTTCATTGTTTTAACCAACTTCTTTCTCTTCTATGTCTTAAGTGAATTTATTCCATTAATAATGTCAATTCGACTTACTATACTTCATTACAGTTTGTTAAAATTCTTATGTTACTAACCGAGACTCGATCATCATTGGTGAAGTACCAACGTTGAATACCATTCACGGTTTACTTACTTACGCTTCGCGTTCTTCGTTTACTTACTCTTAAGCCATACTTAAATTCCTAACGTCATCACTATAAAAGTGATTTAATATTGATCTTTTACATGTATATTAAGTACATATATAATATACTATTCGTTTTCAATCAATTGGAATTTCAAAACCTAACTTGGTCGACCAATTCTTACTGCCGGTGCTGCGGTGCCAACTAACAGTGGCTGAAGCCCAGACACGGCACTGCGGTGTGACCATTAACACTGGGGTTGGTGATGCAGCGCCACCCATGAGCCTCAATTGTTTTTGATAGTTTGGTTTTTCTACGAACTTCCCGGGCTCATAACGTATTCGTTTTACATCCGAATTGGCTCATTCAAGAGCCATTAGTTCACAAATTACATACTCTAAGTGTTCATGCAACAATTTTTCATTTTTGAATCCTTTAACTTAGAATTCAACCTTTAGTTCATTATCGAGCGTTCGTTTATCGTTTATGAGCGTTCATAGCTCGTTTTCTTCGTTCTAAGTAGGAATTCGACGATTCTTAAGTCCACGACTCTGGAATACCTTATCTCACGCGATGCCATTGAAAACCAAGGTTTCCAAGCTACACAACAACTTTTGACTACTAATCCTAGATTTCTACGTTTTCAACGCTTAACAATTAATTTTGGAAAAATCGCCATAACTTCGTTACTCGTGTTCTATACGCCAAATCAAATGAAACAACTCCACTGATTCTTCATGTACATCCTAACCAAGAAATATGCACATACCCTAATAATGATGGTTTTCAATTTGTTCATCAACAACCAAGTTAACATTCAACGGTTTCTACGGTTTAAACTTACTTAAACCCTTAGGATTTCTACTTAAACATGACTTATCAATGTTTTAATAATTAATAGCCATCCTTATTCCTCCGTAAGAGACATGCTCCACCAATCTACGATTCTCTATGAAAATAAATCGAAAAGATCGAGAACTAACGTTTACGGGATATTACCTTTTCGTTCTTTGTGTTCCTGCTAAAACTTCTTATGTTTTGATTCAAATTAACTTGATTACTTGTTTCTAGCTTTTTCTCTCTCTCAATATCTGTTGGACAAAGTTTGTAAAATAACAATTGAACAACCTAAGCATTTTTATATAGGAAAATCTAATGGAGGGAAAAATGGTCATTATGTGACCTCCTTACTATTCCCACCTCCACAACAACTTAGCCACCAAGTAATCACTTTACTTGGTGGCCAAGTAGCCGCCCCACACGCCCATGGGTCTCCCCATGGGTTTTTCCCATCTGGTGACCCACCGGTTTGATCTGCAGTTTGGTTTCTTGGATCGGGCTTGACTTAACTTAACATTGGGCCTTAACTTGGGCATGATTACACCATTCATTGGGATTGATATAATCCAAGTCCAATTGGACTCTACAAAATCCTTAAACTCAAAGTCCATTAAGACTAATCGTATTCTACGCGTACAACTCTCGTATTCTCTTCGTTTAGTATTCATACGATATTCGTATTAAATGTCGTAATATTCTTCATACTATATTCGTATATCATACGTATAATAACCGTAATGATTATACGCATTACATTTCCCTCTCAGAAATCAATTTCAATAACCCTTAGGTTTTAAGTCCGCAGGCGAAAACTTCATTTGCCATAACTGAAATATTATTGCATATTCCATCTCGTTTTCATGTTCTATCATTACGCATTTCTTGAAAATTCAAACTTAATTCCCGAGCAGAAATGGATGAATAGTGTTTTTACGAAAATTTCTCGAAAAACTTTTATTTTCGTCTTAAAAATTCAAAACAATTAATTCAAGCACGTAGCTAGAATCCTAACCACATCCGAATATTCTAGGTCATAGAATGACCTTCAAATAGCTTACTCACATAAATAATCTGTAATAACCCGATATTTTCTATATAAATAAAACAGAAATTTTGCATATAAATATATTTTTTTTATTTTAAGGACGAGTATTTATACAAGATAATGTGTATATGTATTTATGTGGTAAATAAAAATATATTTATTACATGAATATTTACAAATAATTTTACTTTAGAATTAATGATCATTATAAATTATAATTTTTTTTATAATTAATTTTATTGTAGAAATGTTTTTATTATTTATTTTTCAGAGAAAATATGATATGATATTATTTAAATAATATAATGAATGGTTATTGTAGTTATTATAATTATTAATTATTTATATGAATTTTAGCTCAGATTATTAAGTTAAATATTTTAACATAATTAATAAAGATGTTTATGCAAGGAAAATCAGATATGGAATCCAAACCCTAATTCTGGTTTTGGATTAAGGAATGATAAAAATAATATAATATTAATTATATTTTAGATTTTTCAGTGCTATAAATATGTACTGTATACGTGGACCGATAATGGTTGGTCAATTATGACGTTATATGACAAATCATAATTATTGACTCGAAACCCTAGCACTAATTTGTTTAACCCTATTTTTAAATTTAAATGGGAAATTCAAATACTATTATATAACTGTGTTATATGATTTCTACTGTGTATTATATAATGATTTGATTAATTAGGTAAACCCTAATTAAAATCTAGAAACCATAATTAATATTTAGAAAACCCTAATTATAAAATTCTAATTTTGGAAATGGAAAACCCTAATTTAAAACTCAAATTAGAGTTCGAGATTGGTTGTAATCATGATAAGGTGATTAATTTATAAGTATTAGAATTATAATTGTTAATTAGGAAAGCCCTAATAAATTTTGAAAACCCTAATTCTAAAATTAGTAAACGTAATTTCTAAATTAGTAGCCCTAATTACTAATCGTAAATCTTAATTGCTAAATTAGAAAGGTTAATTATGTTTATTTAATTTTTAACCCTAATGTTCCTGTATATGTAATTAGAAGAATTAAACTCGATTGAGAAACACTAATTTGCAAAAATTAGAAACTAACATTATTTTTATTTTATTATAAACCCTAATTGTGATTCTAGAAATTCTTTTTGTGCTACATCTTAAGGTTAAACCCTAAGGGCCAAACCCTAAGGGTTTGCAAGGATTACATAATTGCCATTAAATTCATATGGTCAATGACCAAATTGCCCCTAGTTGCATTATTTTGGCTAACTAAGAGATTTTGACATTTAGGTGAGGTGGTGACCAACTCATTCCAACCCCACATACTCATAATTGACAGCAACAAGCCTTGTATATCAGCCAATTCATGCATCTTGTATTCTTTCTCTCTCTCTCTCTCTCTATATATATATATATATATATATATATATATATATATATATATATATATATATATATATATATATATATATATTGAGAGAGAGAAAAGCTTGCATTTTGTTAGCCATTTTCAGCTCAAACACTCAAACATTTTCTCTCACCCCAAACCCACGAAATTTTTAAGCTTTCCAGTCCCTAAGATCAGCCCCATGAAATCCCCTAACCAAATCAAAAGCCAGAATCAGAAATTAATCATAGAAGGTATAAAACCCTAGCTTGATTTCTGTACAATTTTCTGTTGTTTGATGTTTGAAATTTTTGTTAAAACATGTTGGTTATAGTGTCTAATGATGATCTGGATTGCTAGATGTTCAATCCATAACATCTAGATGCTCGGATTTGAAGTTTTTCATAATCTGGAAAATTTTTAAAAAGTGGTCTGACAATGAATGTCAGACCCCATAGATTTCATTATGCGTACTGTTTTCGTGGTTTGAAAGTTTGTACTTATAGCATGTAGTATGATCTTTAATCTGGAGTTGAAATCATGCTTAGATCTGACATAAGTTGTAAGATAATCGTGGTTAAACCACATTGACCGGCCATGACTGGGCATTTCTTGGTAACCCATAAACTGCCCAGAAAGGGCCTGACAACATATTCAAGCTCTCGGATCTTTCTTGTGTTGGTTGATCTGTGTATGTTGTTGTATCTAGTTTATAGTTTAGTATTTTGACTGCATATGTATGCCTTAAAATATCCTAAACATCAAATTAATGGAAGTCAGTGGCTGGTCAAAGCAGGCCAGATGATCACGAACTGAGTTTCTGGGTAACCCAGAAAACTCAAGAACGTGATCTCTGACAGGGTCTGACCAGCATGGATCTTGTGATTCTGTTATTGTTTTGTTTATGTTTTGTGATGGATCTCGTCCTTGATATGTTGTCTAGACACTGCAACATTTAAAGCAAAAAAGAATTACAAGATTAGCAAGTTGTGGAAGCCCAAAACTAGCTAGTCGAACTGTTCTTCATTTCTAGGTAACCCAGAAAATGAAGAACAGCTCTGACAGCTTGTTCTAGGCCCCAGGTCTCGTTTGTTTCATGCTTGCTGGCCATGATTATTGTTGGGTCTTGTAGTGTTGAATTTGTACTACACAATCAGACCAAAACCATTCACAGAAACACATTACACAACTCATTATTAATGGTCAAAGTAGCTATCTCGAAGCTGGCTATGAATGTTCTTGAAGTCTCAAGAACACCATAGACTACACTGTCTGTCGCTAAAAGTCTATAGCGACAGTTTTATTAATTTTAATTAATTAAATTTTCAAAAATAATTTAAAAATAGAAATTTAATTCCGAAAATTACAAAAATAATTTTAAAAAATATTTTAAGGTATAAAAATTTAACTTTTAATAATTTGAAATATTTTTTATAAATATTAGTATTTATTTAAATATTATTGGTAATTAATTTATTTAATAAATGAATTAAATAAATTAATTAAAAATTATTTTATTATATTAAAAATTATTTTAAATGATAATAAATTATTTAAAAATATTTTAAGTTATAAAATATAACTTTTACTATTGTAAAGTAAATTTCATTAATTATTTAATATTAATGATATTAGATTTATTTAACAATTAAATTAAATTAATTAATTAAAAATGATTTTAATATTATTAAAATAATTTTAAATGAAAATAAATAGTTTAAAAATATTTTAAGTTATAAAATATAGCTTTTAATATTTAAAGGTAAATTTGATTAATTAATTATTATTAATGATATTAAAGTTATTTAATAATTATATTAAATAAATTAGTTTAAAAATGATTTTAATATTATAATAATCATTTTAAATGAAAATAAAGTGTTTAAAGATATTTTAAGTTATAAAATATAACTTTTAATATTTAAAGGATAATTTCATCAATAATTTAATATTAATGATTATTAATTTATTATTAATGATATTAAATTTATTTAATAATTATATTAAATAAATAGTTTAAAAATGGTGTTACTAATCATTTAAAAAGGATATAAATGATTTAAAAAAATATTATTAAGCTATACTTAATGACTTTTAATATTTTGATAAATAATACATTAATACCTTAATATTAATGGTAATTATTTAAAAATAATTTTAAATATTTTAAAAATGATTTAAGGCTAATATTAATACTTTAAAATTATTCTAAGTTATTATAAATAACTTTAATATTTTGAAAATAGTTTCATTAATAGTTTAATATTAATTAAATGTTAATGATAATGAAATTACTTAATATTTAAATCATTTAATAATGATTCCTGTATTTCAAAAATTATGATACATTATAATAAATGTTTAAAAATTATTATAAGTCATTTAAAAATAATATGACTGATACTAAGTTACAGGTTAGAGTCTTAGACTCGATAATTACCCGATAAAGTTGTCAATACACTGACATATTTTAGAAATTGATTTGGACTTAAATAGGTTGACTTAATAAATGTTTATTTGTGATTCAATGGTTGTTAAACTTACATGACAATGTGATTAGGTTATGTGATGACCGCAACTAGCAGTATAATATGATATGATATGTTATTCTAATCAAACGAATGATCTACTTAATGATAGGGCTTGATATAAAAGATAAATCTAAGTTGTGTAAGTAGCAGACAAGGCAAGTATATAACCCTTTGCATTTACTTTATGCAATGGACATGCGTAAGATAATATCTGAACTACTTTTTTTCAATTGTTCCAATACTTGAACCTTTGTATGTACTTATGCAATGATTCTGTATAAGTAAGTTATTAAATTATAATCTATTGTACAAGTTCCTTAATTCTGTTATTGTAGATTAAGAAATATATTCTATTCGTTAATTTCTAAACTTGGTTATACAAGTGTTCTCAATGGGATAATCATTATATTTTATCTCATGTTGATACATACTTATCGGTGTCCAGTATGTACAAGTTGAATTAAAAGTCGTCTAAGCTATTTGATCTGGCTAGACACTAACTTAAAATTGTTGTTGAACAAGATAAAAACTTTCAACTGAATTATTTTGGTTCGGATTCTAGACTGGTATGAACATCCCAAATATGGAAAACTTTTATGAGCCTAAGGTAAAAATGCTGGACGAAAATATCGTCCTTTAATGTTGTATTGATCAAAATAGGGCATAACGGGCTGATCACCCCGTTGCCCGTATGTTATGACTGTTTACAGATGAAGTTCTATATAACCTTTTCAAAAATAGAAAACAATGTTCATAGTCTGTCAACTGATCCTCATTTATAGTCAATATGCAGTTTCAAAAATTTGAAATCGAAATGATATGTTGTTTATTATTGGATCAACTTACTTCACAACTGTTGATTCATTGTAGAAGTATCGTTCAAAGAAAATATTTAATTCGTTTAGCTAAATGTTATTGTTGCTATTACTTGCTAGGCACTCAAATGCTCATCCTTGCTTAATTTAAATATTTGCAGCTAAGTATGAATAACCTGAAGGCTCTCTCAAGAACAAGGGGAAAGGGAAGGTCCCTGAATGAATGATATTGTTATCTTTTGTAAGAACTAGACTTTATTATGATAATGATGTTATATATTAATTATCATGTAATGTAATGAATGTTTGAAGGTTTCGTACTTGGGATTGAAAACTCTGATAATATGTAAATTAAATTTGATAATCTATATTATTGTTATTATTATTAGTATTATTCCGCTCATAGAAATGGTACCGTGAAGCATTGAGTTTGGGTTTCAAGTACCTGAATTTAGGGGCGTCACATAATCAATTAAATTAATTTAATCCACATAATCAAATAAAAATTTAATTTATTCATAAATCCAATTTTTTTCTATGGCGTTACAAGAATTATTATCATATGGAATATTTACGTGAGCACCAAATCTGTTATAGTAAATGTAAAGAATTTGGGGTCGTCGCAATAATAATATATTTCAATGAATATTTTATCGGAGAAAATATTGGTGACTCCATAGAAAAATATGCCAAACTTTTCACAAATGTTTCATTCTAAATTCTTCATTTATATCAAAATTGAACCAATATCCATCACATAATAATTAATATTATAAGCTCACAATATTAACAACCAGATCATTCGCAAGAAAGAGGGGGCTTTTTAATAAAGATTTATCCTTATTGGCGCGCAATTATATAACCTAACCCATTTCCTAGACAGAATTTTCTAGACATTGCCAACAATGCTAAACTAATAATATGAATAATTATGTCGTGTCAATTATTGATTTATTAATACAAGATATTATGCCGATGATACTGTGACAATAATTAAATCAATAATATGAGTTAATATGCAAGAACTAATGTAACAATTATTGAATGAAACTGAGAGACTTCATACTTAAGAATCAATAATCAGAGATATTGTGCAATATCGTGTGCCACTGTGCAACCACGCGTATTACTGTACTTTTATAACCTGGTATTTCAACAGTTAACGGTAAAAGTTTTGCCGTTATTTTTTATAAAAAGGTTATTTCTATCGCTTTTTATATCCGACTGTTATTCCGTTATGTGGTCCACCAATGATTACGCCGTCGTACAAATATTTTCCGACAAAAAGAATATTCTCCGACCAAAATAAATATTCTTCGATAAAATGAATATTTTATGACAACTTACTTACTTTGCAAACTTTGCACATATCACCCATAACCAGAGAATTATATTAAATCAGCACCTTATTATTCAAAATAATATTAAATCTTTATTCATAAAAAGTTAAGGTATTACAAATTTACTGGTGGGAGCACTGGCAAATTAACTAAATTCCTGGCTATATAGTCAAATCTCTATGTTTCAACTGAATTCGTTCATAACAGGGTTGGAAAGTAAATGCATTGACATACAATCAAGAGCATACAAGGAAGAAGAGTGAAAGTAGAAATGAGGAAGGTGGTAGCTATACTGGTGGTGCTCATAAAAGAAAGAGGGACAATAATATCACTGCTAGTAATCAGTAAGGGAATGTGAATAAATGAGTGGGGGCATGTAGCAACTGCGGGAAGAAACATGTAGGTGTTTGTTTGAAGGGAAATGGGTGTGCTTTAATTGTGGCTTGGAGGATCACATTGTACCAAATTGTCCATGCCCGAGGAAGGGGTCGAAGGAGCACTTGGCTCGAGATTGCCCAAAGAAAGCGGCTAAAAATTAAATAGAAGCAAAGGAGGTAGCAGTAGTGGCAAACTGGCTATTATGGAATCAATGTCGTAGAGTCGACCAATCAAATATACATTCAACATAACAGTGTGGGACGCAATGCAAGGTATAATTCTGACTGACAATCTAATTGCTTGTGTTATTCGATTCAGATGTTAATTGTTAATTATGTCCAATAAATTTGCAAGGAAATGAGATTTGCTTCATGAAGAGTTGGACTATTCTCGAAATATATAAATTACACATAATGATTCCGGTTAGGTTGATACATTGAAATTGATGTGTAGATGTTAAAGTTTGTGTGTTGCTGGCAGATTTAATTCCAATTCGATTTAGAAAAAAAAACAAAGGTTATCTTATGTTTGGATTGGTTGTTGGACTATTGTGGAAATAAGTTGTTGCCAAAGAAAGATTGCAAACTTTATAATTCTGAAAAAAATCAAGGGTAGTATTTTTTTTCGGTAGTAAGTCGCTTAGACGATTGAGTTGTTTAACGATGATGCAAGCCATGAGGATGTTGAGAAAAGGGTGTGTGGGGTATGTAAAGCTTTCAAACTAGAAATGTTGGATAGAGTGTGTGCGATTTTTGAGTTACATATTTAATAAATTGGAATTTCGGTAGATCTATCAAGAGTAGAGGCTATGAAAAATTGTGATTACACCGTTAAAGGTGAGGAGTTCCTTAAAATTCAATATTTCTCTAAGATAGCTACTCTGTTGGTTAGCTTAACGCGAAAATTGATAAAATTCATAGCGTTAGGAGGGTATTAAGAGAGTTTTTAAGAATTAAAGAAGAAGCTAAGTGGGTCACTTGTATCATCTTTGGCAGATGATACAAAGAATCTTGTGGTGTATAGTGACGCATCGTACGGTGGACTAGGATGTGCGTTCAGTTAAAAAAAATTACAACAAAGGGTATCCAACTCACGATTCTGGGTTAGCTATAGTAGTGTTTGCCTTGAATGTTTGGAGGCATTGTTTCTACGGGAAGGAATGTGGGATATATATGGATCATAAGAGTCTAAAGTTTATCTTCACATAGAAAGATTTAAGTATGTTTAAGTTGATTAAAGATTATGACTATAGAATCTTAAATAGATGTGGTTGTCGCTACGTAAGTACAAAAAGGTCAAGAAACGTTATTTTGTTAACTATCCAAAAGGGTAATAAAAATGGTTAAGTTATAGTTGAAGGTAAGATGCACGAAGAAGTTAGAGAGGAAGCTGTTCAAATGGAAATCCGTTCAACTTTATTGGACAGAGTAAAAGGGAGCGTAACTCCAAGACGTGGGGTGTGATAAATACGAAAGAAGAAAGGATGACAAATTCAAGATTAATACTAAAGGGTTATTGAGATTTGAAGAAAGAAACTAGGTTTTGCCAGTATTGGGAGTTAAAGATGTAGTTTTTCATAAAACTCATAGTTCGAGATATTCGATTCAAGTAAGTAGCACGAAAATGAATCTAGACCTTTGACGATACTTTTGATGGAAAAATATAAAGCGGGAGGTTGCTAAGTGTGCTACAAAAAGCTTAATATGTTAAAAGTCAAAGCAAAATGTCAGAAGCCAATTGGGTTGTTACAACTATTGAAGTGGACATGTCGATAGATTTCGTGGTAGTTCAAAATCAACATCTTCTTTCCGATTAAAATGAGATTTTATTTGGGTTAGTTGGCAAAGTTATATGCCAAAGGAATTATTTCAAGGCACGGTGTTTCAATGTCAATCGTGTCGAACCGAGATTCATGATTCACATCAAATTTTTAGAAAAGTTTATAAGAGCGCGTGAAATCGCAGTTAGAAATGAGTACGTTATGTCATCGGCAAACCTATTGGAAAAATAAAAGGATAATCTAGACATCAGAAAGCATACGAAACGCTTGTGTTATGAATTTCAAGAAGAATTAGAACGAGCATTTACTTTTAGTTGAGTTCATCATGAAAAACATTGGTGTACCATATAGCATATTTGAGAGATCGTCAAGTAATAAAAGCAAGATTGTTAGCTGCTCAAGACAAATAAAGGAAATGTGGACCATCAATATCAGAAGTGAGAATTTATAGTAGATAGCTTCATTTTTTTTTTGAGAACATCTCACTTGAAGAGAAAGATAAAATTTAGTATAAAGGAAAAGTTGAGTCTGAGGATCTTAGTTTTACATGCTGCGAGAGTAGAAGAGATGGTTTATGAGGTAGCCTTACCTCTACAGTTAGTATTCACAATGTTTTCATGTTTCAAGGAAATAACTGTACAGACCTTATTATAAGCATGTCATATAGTATGAACCATTGCAATTTTAAAAGATTTAATTTACGAAGAAGTACCTGTGCAGATAGTTGACATGAAAGAGCACTTTCTCAAAGATAAAGTGATACTTTCTATTAAGATAATATGGAGAAATCACAACGCTAAAGAAGCTATGTGGGAACTTGAAGATAAAATTGTGAAAATTATTCTCAGAATTTTTCTTAATCTTGGTATAACGATTTTGGGGGTAGTACCTTTTTAAGGGGGGAAGAATGTAACGGACCAATTAATTGTGTTGCGATTCTGGGGGACAGAATCCTTTTAAGGAGGGAAAGATGTAACGATCGAGAATTTTATATTTACTTTAAAATATTTATTGATTAAGTAAATAATTTAGTTAATGTATTTATTGATTAAAAAAATTAATCGATGGAATTTGTGATGGAGTAATTTAATTAGGTGTGGTATATTAACTAAATTGATGTTAAATAATTGTATAATTTGATGTTTTCATTTAATTTAAATAATTAAATTATACGATGGATGGATGTTAAATAATTAAGCGTATTTTATTACGCTAATATATTGGTAATGCAATGTTTTAATTTAACTTAAATAATTAAATTATAGGATAATGAATAGTTAAATAATTGCATTATAGTGTAATGGTAATATTTAGATTTAATTTAATAATTAAATTAGAGAATTGATAATGATTAAATGGATGTTAAAATTATATGTCAAATGTTAACGGATTTATGAATTTAATTAAATTAATATGTTAAGGGTGTGACAAATGAACCATATTATAGAAGAATAGTTAAATAAATTAGCATGGATTTTATGGGAACAAGCCAAACATGGCCTAGTGACTTTTGAAATATTGTAACCGATGCTTTGTTTAACTTGTGAGTGGGTTAAGTGCACATAATGCTATTTCATTAGTTTTATTTTACGTATGTTCCTAAGTCTAAAGAACATATCTTGAGAGAGAGCCTTGGAGAGAAATTGAGAAGAGAAGAGAATTTCTTTATGAATTTGATAATGAAGTTGCAATCAAAACCTCTCTAATCATCTTTTTTAGGTTTAATCAAGAATCAAAGGTAATTCTCTAAATTCTTAATTTTAGTTTTGTACTATTAGGCTCTTCGTTGAAAAGTTGGATTCTATGCCTATTTTGTGAGACAAGATGTTATATATGTTATTTGATGTTTATAATCTAATAATGGTCCTCTAGAAAAGATTTTAGTTGAATTAATCCACGAAAAACATGTTCTAAATTGAAGATTGAAGTTTTTGGTTAAGTATTTATAAAATGGTTTACTTTGAGACCAAAATTGGTGGTTGAGTCATGTAGTAATCCGTAAACTGATAGTAGAATGTGTTAATATGTTAAGAAATGAAAAGAATGCAAGTTAACCAAACAGATTTGGTTGAGAGACAAGCCCGTAGTGTATGATTACTCTAAAGATGTCAAAATATGAGATTTTGGTGTAAACTTGGAATGTGGAAGTTTTAATTTGATTATTTAAGTGGTTTGAGTTGTTAGACTCATACTTGGTATGTTTAGTTTTGGTTCTATAAAGTTTACATCATGTGGGTATGTTTATCTTGGTGTTAAATTGAAGAAGTTGGAGTTTTTTAGGTTTTTGGTTGTGTTCTTCTCGAAGTGCAGCAACTGTGTCTGCGTACTGGCGCTGCAGCCCTTGTACAAGGCGTAGTTGGGGCGCTGCCGCGCCGAAGTAGCAGTACAAATGGAGTGCTGCCGTGCCCAGCAGCACTACATCGCCAAGAAGAAAGCTTAAAAGCAGTGCTGCAACGCCACTTATCAAAGTAACCTAGAGAGTAGTTTAAGTGTACAACTTCTAGGGGTGTTAATTTAATCTTATTTAATGATCATGATAGAATGTTAACCATATAATGAGATGTTAAAACAAATTGTTAACAAGTGTATGCTGGTTTTAAAGTTGTGAGTTAACAAATTGTATGTAAGGACTTAAACTTGTCATTCGTAGGCTTAATATTGTGTTGGTGAACTAAGACTTGTGTTATGTGGCTAATACGATCAGATTTATAGCTAAGAGATATAAAGATAAGTGAAAAGAAAAGACAATGATGATAGTTATATTGTAATTAATTGATGTTATGATGGCATATGTAGGTGAACATGAATTACAAATTTTATAGCTTAAGCGAGAGGCCAGTTCCTTAACCTTCGCTACTTTATTATTTAGCAAGGTTTTCTTTTAACCGTTATTTTGTTATACTTATGCAAGTCTCCTAATACTACATTTACATTATGCTAGTCTTGAATCTATTATTCAACTGAGCAAGTTCTTTAACCCTAATCCTTCTTTATGCAAGTTCCTATTCCTAAGTTGTTATTGTTATGCAAGTTCTTTAACCTTAATTTATTGTTGAACAAGTTAATTAATATTTGCTTATTTATTCCAAGAAAAATTGTTTTAGTCATTCAAAGTCTATAATTTTATTGTAAGCATTATCTTGTTGCAAAGTGTTTGTTCAGCTACGAATAATTGTTGTTTGATCTTTGATCACCAATGTCATTGCACAATCCTACATCGTTGTATTGAACTCTTAGTTAACTAGCAATCCTTATATTGATTCAACTAACACTTATTTGATGAATGCTCGATAAACTAAATTACCCTTGAAGTCAATCCAAACCAAACTTCCCTTGGTTTTCTTATGTACCTTTACAGTTTTGAAAGTATGTACTCGATGATTAACACTTGTTCATTTATAACTCATTGAGACTTTATCTCTTATTGGTTCGTTGTTATACTTTGTTCATGCCTATATTGTAATCAAACTCTTGAGTAGTCATTGATCCCTACTTGATTCAACGAGTACTTGGTTGATGAGCGTTCTAAAGATCTAGAATTCCTTAGAAGTTAATTCCAATCCAAACTTCCTTTTGTACGAAATCTAATGATCTAAGCTGAGATGAACAACCCTATATTAGGGGATTATTTTAGAGCTACGCAATACCGTTAAAATGTTTGCGCAATACATATTACAAAGGGATGATCACCTGGAGTACGAGATGATAGTCCATATAGTCGTTTAGACTGTTAAAGGTTATAGTAGAAACACTTGTTAACCTATGACATATATGATGATTATGGTCTCTTATACTGTTAAAGGTTTAAGTAAAAATACTTGACAACCTAAAATATAGTTCATTGTCTTGTGACCCTTAGTGTATTTTCTTTGATATTGGTATCTGTTATTTAATTTAAAAGTTCATTATCACTTTGAACTCATAGCTCTTGAAGCAAAGCTTATTATTTCCGGTAAGAATATATTACCAAGTAAAGCTTAGTCAATTGTCATTCATTGAATGTTATTGGAAACTGTTCTTCTTGTGAGCAATTGTTTACTCACTCTTGCACAATACAATGAAGATGAGATCAAGAAGTTATGCTAGCATGACTCCACTATACACTTATACTACAAAGTCATAACTCAAATGACTTAAAGTTCGTCAAGGTTTGTTTTCAAAATCTTCCAGTTTCTTTTCGAAACATATATTAACATAAACCAACGCAACACATATATGCAAGGGGACTTTAGACCACATGCTAAAAATGCTTTCATGCATAACTAAGTTCTACCAATCATGTTAAGGCTTAACAGATTGTAGTAGAAAACTTTAACCGGCACCAGTACACGGTGCTGCTGCACTATCCGGTACTGTGGGAATGGCGCAGCTGCGCTGTCCCAAAACAAACACAAAGACATCATACGGCATAGCTGCTCTGGAATGAACTACAGAATGGGCACAATTCTGCCCTTCCTGGACAACTCCAAAAGAGTATCTGCTTTTGCAGAACTCAAAACCCATACCAAATTTCTTAATGCAAAATGCTTAAACTCCACTACATTACTTCTATACATGCTCATAACACTCAACTAATATGATAGAAATCTTCAAATCACAGAAACAACAACTTGATTACTTTATTTCAAGATTTTTACAATTTCTCCATAATTTCATATGTTTAACGAATTTTATCTCTACGGATTCGTTTCAAAACAAAATTGGTCCGTTTAACTCTCGTTATTTTTGTTTTTTAGTGTATTAAGAACATCTAGCAACAATTCATGGATTACAATAATCTTTAGCCATCAATTTTGTGACTCAAAAGTAATTATTTCTAGTTATTACTAAAAAATTACAAAAATTAGAATTCAAGATCATTAATATCACTAACATTACCTCTTAATTGCTGGAATTCACTAACCATAGCTCCCATTGCTCTTAATTCTCCTAACTCTCTATAGCTCACTTCTTAGGCAACTTAAACAAACGGGAAAAGAGAAGAAGGAGACTATATTTATAGAGGAATAAATATTCAAACAATAGCTTTGCCCAACAATTTAAACCAAGAGGAAGAAGAAAAGTCCAGTGGATTGAGAAGAGTTGGTTACTAACTCCACCTTTCTCCATCATTAGCAGCTATCTAGCCTTTGTCGGGCTTAAGCAATAGAGGAGTAGGCCATTGGCTATTACACGGCTGATGCAAATTTTGAGACTAAGAAATTGGGACAAGCTATTTAACTTACAGTATTAGCAAAGTAATTATTCCAAAGCAATTTTCTTTAACCACCACATAAAGTATTAACTTAATGCATAAATCTATAACCAATAATTACTTATAACTATATTGGTTCTTGGGATGCTCAAAAAATTCGGTTTTTTTTGGTTTTTTTACCGAACGGTTGAAACGGTACCGGCGGGGGGTACAGTTTTTTTGGTTTTTTATTTTTTCGGTACTGATTTTTTAATTTTTTTATATTTTTCGGTACTTGTAGAGGTAATGAAAATTTTGAATTCGGTAAATACCGAAAAAACAAAAAAAAAAAAAACCAAAAAGTTGAAAACTAAAGTAGATGTCAGCTACTATTTACTACAAGTTTAGACTTAGAGTCTAGATCTATACATCAGCAACTGGTTATTCAATTCTACAACCTAATTATATAAGAAATTTATTAAGTGAGGTTGACCATTGAATAATTAAGTAGAAACACCACCTAACTGCTTATAATTTGCATTGCATTTACACCCCAAACATCCTACCACGGTGGTAAACTGAAGTTGAAAATTGAAGTAGACAGTTACTATTTAATACAACTATGATAGTAATTGATTGTAATACTGCAAACAATTTTAATTAGTATTTGTAAGAA